>CANTUS010000007.1:462500-542500 GCA_947683365.1 Euphorbia pulcherrima
GAGGGACTATCAGAGCACCGGGGAGCGCGATAAGTGTTGGGATGGGGAAGGGCTGCCGGAGTGCCGGGGAGCGAGGTAAGTGCGAGGTGGGGAAGGACTGCTAAAGCGCCGGGGAGCATGGTAAATGCGGGGGTGGGGAGGGACTGCAGGAGCGCCGAGGGGAACGGTAAGTGCAGGGGTGGGAATGGAATGCCAAAGGGAGAGCGCGGCATGATGCTAGAATGGGGGTGTGAGGACTAGGTCACCCCCTTATAGTAGTCCTTATGCTGACTTCAGTGCCAGGAGGAAGAACCATTAACATGTCTCACCCACCACCACCCCCTCAAAAACATCCTTAAACTTCTCATTTTGATCTAAAAATTTGCACACTAGATTATGAAGATCTAATAAGTATTCTTGAGAATTTTCGTGAATTTTCACAAAGTGCGGGTACTTTTTTAATTAAAAGTGTGAAAATTGAAAAATTCACAATAATTAGAAAACGTTACTAAAAATTGTAACATTTGGTGGAAAATTCAATAACATGTGTGAGGAATCCCGCAGATAGTGTGCGGGCTTGTGAGGAATCTCTCAATTCTCATGCGTGCTTGCGACAAATCTCGCACCCCCTTGCGCTCTTGCGAGGAATCCCACACACAGTGTGCGCACTTGCAAGGAATCTCACACCCCCTTACGCGTGCTTGAAAGGAATCCTGCACACCCATGTGAGTGCTTGTAAGGAAACCAGTACCCCTCGTGCGTGCTTGCGGGAATTCTTGCACACAATACTAGCGCTTGCAAGGAGTCCCATACCCCTCGCACGCACTTGCGGGAAGTCTTGTACACCACCCGAGCGTTTGTGAGGAATGTTGTACCCCTCGTGCACGCTTGTGGGTATTCTCGCACACTGTGTGAGTGCTTATGAGGAATCCCACAACTCTCACATAGTTTGCAAGGAATCTTGCACCCCCATGAGCATGATTGCAAGGAATCCTGCACCCCCTCATGCGCTTGCGAGGAATCTCAAACCCTAATGGCGCGCTTGTGAGAAATACTGTACACTGTATGCTCATGCAATGAATCTCGCACACCATTGTAAGCGCTTGTGAGGAATCCTGCACCCCTCACGCGTGCTTGCAAGAATTCTCGCACATTGTGTGAGTGCTTGCGAGGATTCCCGCACCCCTCGCACACACTTGCTAGAATTCTCGTACACCCTATGCCTCTAGCAAGGAATCTTGCACCCCCTATGCGTACTTGCAAGAATTCCCGCACACCATGTTCACGATTTTGAGGAATCCCGCACCCCTTGCATGCCAATGCGAGAATTCTCGCTCACCGTGCGCATGCTTGTGAGGAATCTCGCACCCCTTGCTCACCCCTGTGAGAATTCTCGCACATGTGCACATGCTTGTGAGGAATACCACGCCCCTTGTGCGCCCTTGTGATAATTCTAGCACACTATACACGCTCTTGGGAGGAATCCCGCACCCTCACACGCGCTTGCTAGAAACCTCCCACATCGTGTTAGTGCTTGCAAGGAATCCCGCACCACTCGCATGTTCTTGCAAGAATTCTCGCACATCATTTACGGGCTTGCAAAGAATCTCGCACCCCTCGAGTGCACTTGGGAGAATTCTCGCACATCGTCGTGCACTTACAAGGAATCCCGCACCCCACAAGCGTGCTTTCAGGAATTCTCTCACACCGTGCAAGCACTTGCAAGGAATCTCTTACCCCTCATGCTCCCTTGCGAGAATTCTCACACACCCTATACACGCTTGCGAGGAATCCCACACCCCTTATGCGTACTTACAAGAATTCTCACAAACCGTGTGCGAGCTTGCAAGGAATCCCGCACTCCTCATGCGGGCTTGCAGGAATTCTTGCACACCATGCGAGTGCTTACGAGGAATCCCTCACCCATCACGCACCATGCGAGAATTCTCGCAAACCATTCGTACCCATGGGACGAACCCCCATACCCCTCAAACGTGCTTGTGGGAATTCTCATACACTATACGAGCACTTACGATGAATCACGCATCCTTCGTACACACTTGCAAGAACTCTCGCACACCGTGCACGTGCTTACAAGGAATATCGCACCCCTTGCTTGCACTTGCGAGAATTCTCGCACACCGTGTGCATGCATGGAAGGAATCCCACACCCCTCGCTCCCACTTGTGAGAATTCACATGCACCATATGTGCGCTTGCGAGAAATCTTGCACCCCTTATCCGCACTTGCGAGAATTCTCGTGCACCATACATGGGCTTGCGGGAATTCTTACGCACCGTGCTTGCACTTGCAAGGAATCCCGCACCCCGTGTGCTTAATTATGGGGAATCCCACGCCCCCTTAAGTGCACTTGTGGGGAATCCTGCACCACCTTGCACTCACTTGCAACCACTCTCGCACCACCTTATGCACAATCTCGAACCTCATGCGCGCTATTGCCGGGAATCCTGCACCACCTCATGCGCGCACCACCTTGCGCACCAATGCGCCCACTCACTCGCACCTAACCAACATTTTTCTTATTCAGTATTAATTTCTCACTCACTCACTCACTCTTTTACATAAATATGTGTCACTGGTATGTAAATAATAATGTTGATTATTGCGGGTCAAAATTTCCAATAACTTTTCAAGTGCCGGCCGACATTTTTTTCTTCATTATTAATAAAAACTCTTTTACGTGAAGAAAATTAATGTTATTATCAAAAAAATTTACTTCATTTTTTTTCTCCTCTACAATAATAAAATTCATTATTGTTAAAATTTCCAATAAATTTTCAAGTAAAGCTGACATTAACCCTAACCCTCACCGACAATTTTTTTGTTCATTATTAATAAGACTCTTTTATGTGAAGATGGGTATTTAAATAACAAAGTGGGAATATTGTGGGTTAAAATTTTCAATAAATTTTCAAGTATCTTTAACGCTAACTCTAATCGACAATTTTTTACTCATTACGTGAAGATGTGTATTTAAATAAATATGTGAGAATATTGCGTGTTAAATTTTCCAATAAATTTTCAAGTATTCCTAACGCTAACCCTAACCCTAATTTTTTTATTTGTTATTAATAAAACTCTTTTACGTGAAGATGTGTCATGGGCATTTAAATAAACATGTGGGAATATTACGGGTTAAAATTTCCAATAAATTTTCAAGTAAAGCTAACCATAACCCTAACCTACAGTTTTTTGTTCATTATTAATAAAACTCTTTTAGTTGAAGATGTGTGTCATGGGTATTTAAATAAAATGGTGGGAATATTGCGGGTTAAAATTTCTAATAAATTTTCAAGTATCTTTATTGCTAACCCTAACCGACAATTTTTTATTCATTATTAATAAAACTCTTTTGCGTGAAAATGTGTATTTAAATAAACATGTGGGAATATTACGGGTTAAATTTAAAATTTATAATATCTCTAAATCTAACTCTAACCCTAACCCTAACCGTAATTTTTTTATTTAGTATTAATAAAACTCTTTTACATGAAGACGTGTCATGGGTAATTAATTAAACATGTCAAGATATTTCGGGTTAAAATTTTCAATAGATTTTAAAGTAAAGCTAACACTAACGCTAACCCTAACCGACCAGTTTTTGTTCATTATTAATAAAATGCTTTTTACGTGAAAATGTGTATTTAAATAAAACGCTTTTTAGTTTAAAATTTTCAATATATTTTCAAGTATATTCTGAAAGAATCGATCGGAGAACTACAAATTTTTGGCATGCTTCAATTTTTCTTAACATGGTATATTATAGAATGAATAAGCATTTGCTTCATAAAACCTTGTGTAGTCTAGTGGTTGAGATCGAATATGACTCCAGAGGTCTCAGGTTTGAGACATGTGTGTGGCGGTTTTATCTAACATAAATTATCTTTTTAAGATCAAAACTATTGGGTATCCTTTAAATGTTGAAATGAAAAAAAAGAATAAATTATGTTCTTTTTGAATCAAATGCCTTTTCACCGAAATAGCATCGAAAGGATATGGCAAAGCAATGCTCTCGTGGGATGATCTATGTTGTCTAATGCAAGTGCTCGGGCTCGACAATGTTGTACCGTTCTTCAACTTATGCATGCACACCTATATATAATCGAGTGATCTATGTTCACGCTTGGGAAGAGCTGGGGATTTCATGTATTCAGGCACTTGCATCATGCATAGAGTGCACGAGCCTCAGGTGTGTAATTAAGAAAGAGGAAAAATACAAGTATGGGGAGGGAGGGGGAAGGGACGAATCAGAGTGAAAAAGGGCTGAATCTCAGTGGATCGTGGTAGTAAGGCACTCTACTACTTATAATACCCCATTGCGTATTTAAGTCATCTGCAAAGGATTTTGCCCGTAGCTCAATGGGAATTGTACTTCCAAGCATCCAACGCAGCTCGTCCGCTGTGAAGGCTTAGCTAGTGATACGTGCCTTTAGGGGTCGGATGGACCCTACTGAGGGTCAGCAAATGAGAGGCGGACGCATGCATCGCTTCTGGCCTAGATTCTGACTTAGAGGCGTACAGTCATAATCCAGCGAATGGTAGCTTCGCGCCACTAGCTTTTCAACCAAGTGTGATGACCAATTGTGCAAATCAATGGTTCCTCTTGTACTAGGTTGAATTACCATTACGACACTGTCATCAGTTTGGTAAAACTAACCTGTCTCATGAAGGTCGAAACCTAGCTCACATTCCCTATTGGTGGGTGAACAATCTAACACTTAGTGAATTCTGCTTCACAATGATAGAAAGAGCCGACATCGAAGGATAAAAAAGCAACGTCGCTATAAACGCTTGGCTGCCACAAGCTAGTTATCCCTGTGGTAACTTTTATAACACCTCTAGCTTCAAATTTTGAAGGTCTAAAGGATCGATATGCCACGCTTTCACGGTTTATATTCGTACTAGAAATCATAATCAAATGAGCTTTTACCCTTTTGTTCCACATATGATTTTTTGTTCTCGTTGAGCTCATCTTAGGACACCTACGTTATCTTATAACAGATGTGCCACCCCAGCCAAACTCCCTACCTGACTATGTCTTCCACCCGGATCGGCCACCGAAGCAACCTTGGGTCCAAAAAGAGGGGCATTTCCCCGCCTCTGATTCATGGAATAAGAAAAATAACGTTATATGTAGTGGTATTTCACCATTGCCATTTATGGCTCTTACTTATCCTGCACATTTCAAGTCATATCACAAAGTCAAACTAGAGTCTAGCTCAATAGAGACTTCTTTCCCCGTTGATTCCGCCAAGTCCATTCCCTTCGCTGTGGTTATGCTGGATAGTAGACAGGGATAGTGGGAATATCATTAATCCATTCATTCATATCACAAATTGGATGATGAGGAATTTGGCTTCCTTAAGAGAGTCTTTGTTACTTCTACTGTTTACCCACGCTTGATTGAAGAGAGCACTGAGCAGAAATCACATTGCGTTAGCATCCGTAGGGACCTTCGCAATGGTTTGTTTTAATTAAATAGTCAGATTTGCCTTCTTTGTACCAGTTCTGAGTCGACTGTTTGACACCCAAGGAAGGACCCCAAAAGGGGTCATTCCTGATCCGTCCCCTAGGAGCAGATTGAGCAGTCCACTGATAATCGACGGGTTCAAGACTAGGATCCTTGAACTCGGCCCTTAGAGTAAAGCAATTTCCTGAGGTCACAGATCTATTTCGTAGACTTCCCTTACCTATATTGTTCCATTGGCCCGAGGTTATTCACCTTAAAGACCTCATATAGTTATGAGTAGGACCAAGCATTGATGGCACTCTATCGTGCGGTGCTCTTCCAACCACTGGACCCTACCTCCAACTGAGTCGCTACTAGGGTGGACGAGCTGTTAAATAGAAAAGATAACTCTTCTTGAGGCCCCTGCTGACATCTCTGCCATGACCCGGTTCAGGAATTTTAACCCGATTCCTATTCAAAGCTTGGGCACGAATGCGCTATCGGACCAGCTTCCCCACCTTTTAGGATCGACTAACCCATGTACACCAACGACTGCTTCCCCCGTGCTCGTGCCTTCAAATTTTTCATTTTAATATTTATTACTTCCACCAAGATCTACACCAATGGTCGCTCCATGCTAGCTCATGCCTTGGGTTTTATAGTAACCACTATGCCCTCCTACTCATCGAGGCCTGGCTATTGCCTCGATTGTTGGGAGTAGGTCACACACTTCAGTGCCATCCATTTTTGGGGCTAGTTGATTCAATAGGTGAGTTATTACACACTCCTTAGCGAATTTTGACTTCCTTAACCACCGTCCTGCTGTCTTAATGGACTAACACCCTTTGTGGGTTCTAGGTTAGCGCGTAGTTGGGCATCGTAACCCAGTTTTTGGTTCATCCTATATTACCAGTTTTGCTTACCAAAAAATCTTGGAGCTCTCAATTTTGTGGCACGGCTCAATGAAGCAGCCGCACCATCCTACCTATTTAAAGTTTGAGAATAGGTAGAGGGCGTTCCATCCCTGATGGTTCTAATCATTAGCTTTACCCGATAGAACTCGTTCCGAGCTCCAGCTATCCTGTGGGAAAATTTAGAGGGAACCAGCTACTAGACGGTTCGATTAGTCTTTCGCCCCTATACCTAAGTCGATGAATGATTTGCATGTTAGTATCACTGCAGGCCTCCACTAGAGTTTCCTCCAGCTTCGCCTTGCTCAGGCATAGTAAACCATCTTTAGGGTCTCGACAGGCATACTCTCACTCAAACCCTTCTCAGAAGATCAAGGTCGGTCGGCGGTGCAACCCTCAAGGGGATCCCACCAGTCAGCTTCCTTGCGCCTTACTGGTTTACTCGCCCGTTGACTTGCACACATGTTAAACTCCTTAGTTCATGTTTTAAGACAGACTGAATGGGGAGCCCATTAGCCGATGCTAGGAGCGCACAGGTGCCGGAGCCTGCCGTGATGGCACACGCCACTTTCCAAGATCACTGCGATGGCATATCCGCAGGTGTTTCAAATACTTGGGCTTGGGCCACTGCCATAATCTGCATCAATCTGCACCTCGAGCTGATTGGCGGACTGGCTTTTGACCGTTCTATAACCAACTAAAGGGCATCGTCGGCCCCCATCAGCTTCCCTCTTGACAATTTCAAGCACTCTTTAACTCTCTTTTCCAAGTCCCTTTCATCTTTCCCTTGCGATACTTATCTGCTATCGGTCTCTCGCCCGTATTTAGCCTTGGAGAAAATTTACCACCTGATTTGTGCTGTATTCCTAAACAACCCAACTCATAGATAGCACCTCATGGTGCGGGAGGGCCGGGCACTATAGGGCTTCCACCCTCTATGGCGGCCTCTTCCAGGGGACTTGGGCCTAGTCTGCCCCTAAGGACGCTTCTCTAAACTTTAATTCAGACACCAAAGGCGCCCGATTCTCAAGCTAGGCTATTCCCAGTTTGCTCGCCGTTACTAGGGGAATCCTAGTAAGTTTCTTTTCCTCCACTCATTGATATGCTTAAACTTAGCAGGTAATCCTGTATGACTTAGGGTTACAATACAAGCAAGCCCTTGGGTACGCTTTGGGGCATCATAGGTTACCAAGGGCATCCGAGCGCACACGACATTCTGCGAGGGTCGTACAACCACTGATTGGCATGGCGTATTTGCTGTAGACCGGATATTTGGGCCAACCATAAGTGTTGAGCGCACGGGAGGCCAGCATCCGCTCAAAAAATGTCCCTTTTGATAGAAGGGGTTTAAGGGCAACGATTGAGTGACACCCAGGTAGACGTACCCTCTACCAAAAGGCTTTAGGCGTAACTTTCATTCAAAGACTCGATGTTTCGCGGGATCCTGCAATTGACACCAAGTATCGCATTTCGCTACATGCTTCACTGATGTGAGAGCCGAGATATCCATTGTCGAGAGTCATTTAGATTCTCAAAGTATGATTGATCCCTTTTGCACACCATTTCTAGGGCAATTGGGTTGCATGCTTTCTTGTTCTACTTGGCGCATTTGGCACTGGGGTTTTTTTTAGCAGGTTGTGAACGAGGGATCATGAGGGCAAGGTAAAGCTTGCATACCGTATCTTCTTCTCAAAGCATTATGAGGGGCTGACAATGGATTAATCCCACGGTATCCCTTCAAAATATTAACATGTTCACGGGTCATTCTGCTGGGCAGGTTTCGATAATGATCCTTTTGTAGGTTCACCTACAGAAACTTTGTTACGACTTCTACTTCCTCTAAATGATAAGGTTTGGTGGACTTCTCGTGACGTCACTAGTGGTGAACTGCCTATGTCGCCACAATCCAAACACTTCAGCAGACCATTCAATCGGTAGGAGCGACGGGCAGTGAATACAGAGGGTAGGGACGTAGTCAACGCGAGCTGGTGACTCGCGTTTACGAGGATTTTCCTCATTAAAGACCAACAATTGCAATGATCTATCCCCATCACGATGAATTTTCAAAGATTACCCTGGCCAATTGGAAAAGGCTATAGACTAGTTGAATACATTAGTGTAGCGCACGTGCGGCCTAAAACATCTAAGGGCATCACAAACCTGTTATTGCCTCATACTTCCCTAGACTAAAAGGCTATAGTGTAACGAGGCTGGAGTTTATCCTCGCCGGCACTTAGACACTCTCGCGTAACCTTACAAAATTCATGCACTAAGTAAGCCTTAAGTTGACCTTAAAGGTATTGGAATGCACTTAGGCAAGGAGAGGTTTAGGGAGAATAAGAGAGTTGTGAATACTAACTTGTATTACACAAAGGAAGAGCTTACAAGTACACTAGATGCTTACAAGTATTTAGCATTTGCATAGCATACATAAAAATGGAGTGGAGATGCATATTTATACTAACTCAAGCTCGTCAACATGTGGCTACAATTTATTAGGCATATTCTAGGAATATTCTAGCCTAGAAATCTCTAAATAATTGAGTAAAGTCGGTTTGGATAGCTCTAGAATGGTTCTAGAGTGAATCTGCCCGTTTCTAGAACCTACAGCTACTATGGCAACACTTTCTAGAACTTTCCTTTCCTTTTCTGGTCTGTTGCAACACTTTGCGGACTTCTTGCGACCCTGCTAGAAACTTCTAACAGATTTAGCAACGGAATTGAGGCTTGCAATGCGCTGTGCACCCTGGACGGGCCCATAGCGGGCCGTTTGTGGGCTAGGCTGCCTCCAAGTCCATTTTCTCGCAAAAATACATGTCCACACACATTTATATGCCCTCTTTTCATATTTTCTCATACAAGACTTTGGCGAATGCAAGCCACACATCTCTTGGACATTCCCATGCATTTTTCCACTGAAGTGCATCCATGTTTTGCCAGCATAGTGTGTCTCCTTTGATCCTTTTTGCATGGTTTCGTACACCATGCCTTGCGAAAATTCTTATGCATAAATGTCATCGCACAAGGGCAGCAGCGTGTTGCAGGGCACAAATGGCGACCCATGACAATAGTCCCTCTAAGAAGCTAGTCGTAGAAGGATACCTCTACATAGCTAGTTAGCAGGCTGAGGTCTCGTTCGATAACAGAATTAACTAGACAAATTGCTCCACCAACTAAGAACGGGCACGCACCACCACCAATAGAATCTAGAAAGGGCTTTCAGTCTATCAATCCTTACTATATCTGGACCTGGCAAGTTTCCCTGTGTTGAGTCAAATTAAGCCGTAGGCTCCACTCCTCGTGGTGCCCTTCCATCAATTCCTTTAAGTTTTAGCCTTGCGACCATACTCCCCCCAGAACCCAAAGACTTTGATTTTATATAAGGTGTCAGCGGAGTCATAAAAGCAACATCTACCGATCCCTGGCCGGCATCGTTTATGGTTGAGACTAGGACTGGATCTGATCATCTTCGAGCCTCCAACTTTTATTCTTGATTAATGAAAACATCCTTGGTGAATGCTTTTGCAGTTGTTCGTCTTTTATACATCCAAGAATTTCACCTCTGACTATGAAATATTAATGCTCCCGACTGTCCCTGTTAATCATTATGCCAATCTTGATGGCCAACAGAATTGGAATGAAATCCCATGATGTTATCCTATACTAATGTATTCAGAGCGTAGGCTTGCTTTAAGCACTCTAATTTCTTCATAGTAATAGCGTCGAAGGCACGACCTAGCCAATTAAAGCCTGGAGCACATGGCCAATTGAAGGATTAGTCGGTAGGTGCACACCGAATGGCGGACCGATCGAAGCAGCCTAAGGTCCAACTACGAGCTTTTTAACTGCAACAACTTAAATATATGGTATTGGAGCTGGAATTACCGCGATAGCTGGCACCAAACTTGCCCTCCTATAGAACTTCATTAAGGGATTTAGATTGTACTCATTCCAATTACCAGACTCAATGAGCCTGGTATTGTTATTTATTATCACTACCTTATTGTGTCAGGATTGGGTAATTTACACACCTGCTACCTTCCTTGGATGTGGTAGCTGTTTCTAAGGCTCCCTCTCCAGAATTGAACCCTAATTCTCCATCACCCGTCACCACCATGGTAGGCCACTATCCTACCATCAAAAGTTGATAGGGTAGAAATTTGAATGATGCATCACCGGCACGATGGTCGTGGGATCCATTGAGTTATCATGAATCATTAGAGTAACGGGCAGACCCTGCGTCGACCTTTTAACTAATAACTGATTTAATGAGCCATTCGCAGTTTCACAGTATGAATTAGTTCATACTTAAACATGCATGGCTTAATCTTTGAGATAAGTATATGGCTACTAGCAAGATCAACCAGGTAGCATTCCTCCGTGCCATCGACACCCTCACAAGGCCATGGGTACCCGTGATTTCATAAACCCAAGGCTATGATGTAGGCATGATGGTCATCATTTGTAAGGGACTATGAGAATAAGAAGGAAACTAAATCCCTCTACCCGCATAGCATTTTGCATCCGAGAGTACATGCGTCATCCCATCGGCCATAACAGCCTATAAGGCATGTTGGGCATACAAGATTCGCAGTGTGGTCCATCTTATTCTTGAATAATGCATAAGGCTAATGTATGTTTGATGGCGCCATCAAATTCTGCTATGTGGGTATGCAGCATAAGAACCTTATCATGCCCGAGAGAGGAATAAGCCTTCTGGACACAACTGAGTGGCCTCAAGAAGGACAGTTCAATGCACGAGCATGGAGCCTACCAACCCCGAAGACCAAAACACCTCTCATACACCGCTACATACAAAGAGCGACAAATTTATCAAATGAATCGCTCCGCTTTTTTCATGAATTAAGTAAGCAATGCTGAAACGCTAAATAGAGACATCACCCACATCACTATGTGCGAAAGAGAGTAAACAAATCCCACAAATATTTTCCTGATTAAATGGCCCTCAATCCCCTCTATGTTTGGTAATAAATTATCCATCCCAATCGAGAATATTGCAACTTCTCTAGAACTGACATGCCACTGTTATCGGGGAAAACCTAACGTCAAACCCCTCCACATTTTTTAATAAATTACCCATTCCAACCGACCTTTACAATAACTCAAGAACTAACATGCCACGAGGTGGGTCTCATACTCTAGAGCATGCAACAGGTAAGTAGGAATGTTGCATCATCGGGGAAAAACCGATAATCCCAATGAAATTATTTTCGATAAGAAAGTCAATTTTTTATTTTTTCTAGGGGGACTGCCAGTGTACAAGGGCGCGCGAGGAGTGCGGGGGTGGGCAGGGACTGTCGGAGTGTCAGGGAGCGCGGTAAGTGCGGGGATGGGGAGGGACTACTGGAGCACCGGGGAGTGCGATAAGTACGCGGTGGGGAGGGACTGTCGGAGTGCTGGGGAGCGCAGTAAGTGCGGGGTTGGGGAGGGACTGCCGGAGCACCAGGGAGCACGGTAATTATAGGGGCGGGGAGGGACTATCAGAGTGTTGAGGAGAGTAGTAAGCGTGGGGGTGGGGGTGGACTGTCGGAGCATCGAGGAGAGCGAAAAGTGCGGGGTGGGAAGGGGCTACGGAATGCTGGGGAGCACGGTAAGTGCTGGGGAGCACGATAAGTGCTGGGGAGGGACTTTCGGAGCGTCGGAGTGCATAGTAAGTGTGGGGTGGGGAGGGATTGTCGGAGCATCGGGGAGCATGATAAGCGCTGGGGTGGTGAGGGACTATCGGGGTGCCGGGGAGAGCGGTAAGTGAGGGGTGGGAAGGGACTGTCGGAGCGCCGGGCAGCGCGGTAAGTGTAGGGGTGGGGAGGGACAACCGGAGCTCTGGGGGCCACGGTAAATGCATGGTTGGGGAGCCGTAGGGAGATGTGACATGAAGCTAGGGTGGGGGTGAGGACTGGGTCACCCCCTTATAGTAGTCCTTATGCTGACTTTTGTGCTAGGAGGAATAATCATTAACATGTCTCACCCACCACCAACCCCTCAAAAACTTCCTTGAACTTCTCATTTTGATCTAATAATTTGCACACTAGTTGATTGAGGTCCAATAAGTATTGTTGAGAAGTTTCATGAATTTTTAAAAAGTGCGGGTATTTTTTTTAATTAAAAGTGTGAAAAATTGAAAAATTCACGAAAATTAGGAAATGTTATTGAAAAATGGTAAAATTTGGTGGAAAATTCTACAACATGTTGAATGACTTATTAGAAAAAAAATCCCAAAAATAATTAATTTTGGATGTTGTTTTTGCATCACCGTTAAATCCCCGTGCACCCTCGCTTGCACTTGCGAAAAATGTCGCACCCCTCTATGCGTGTTTGTGAGGAATCTTGCACATAGTGTTTGTGCTTACGAGGAATCTCTCAATTCTCGCGTGTGCTTACGAGGAATCCTGCACACCCATGTGCGCACTTGGGAGGAATCTTGCACCCCTCGCGATCGCTTGCAGGAATTCTCGCACTCCATGCGAGCACTTGTGAGGAATCCCGCGCCACTCACATGCTTTTTCAGGAATTCTCACACATAATGCAAGTGCTTGTGAGGATTCCCGCATTACTTGCACGCGCTTGCGGGAATTCTAACACATAGTGTGAGCACTTGAATGGATTACTGCACCACTTACGTGCGCTTGCGAGGAATCCCGCATACCCTCGCGCCCTTGCAAACAATCTTGTACCCTCATGGCACGCTTGCAAAAAATACAGTACACTGTGTACTCATGGGAGGAATCTTGCACAACCATGTACGCGCTTGTGAGGAATCCCGTAGCCCTCACCCGTGCTTGCGGGAATTCTTACACACTGTGTAAGCGCTTACGAAGTTTGTCGCACCCCTTGCACACACTTGTGAGAATTATCGCACACCGTGTGCATGCTAGTGAGGAATCCCACACCCCACATGTGCACTTGTGAGAATTCTTGCACACCATGCACGCATATGCAAGGAATCTCGAACCCCTCGCGCAGCCTTGTGAGAACTCTCACACACCGTTCGTGCACTTGCGAGGAATCCCGCAGCCTTTGTGCGCCCTTGTGAGAATTTTCACACGCCATGATCACACTTACAATGAATCTTGCACCTCTCCCATGCCCTTGCGAGAATTTTAGCACATTATGTGCGCGCTTGTGAGCTAACCCGCACCCCTCACATGCGCTTGCTGGAATTCTCGCACACCATACTAGCACTTGTAAGGAATCCTGCACCCCTCATCCCCCCTAGTGAAACTTCTCGAACACCATGCACCGCCTTGCAAGGAATCTTGCATCCCTCACGCACACGTGCAAGAATTATCGTACATTGTCCATGTGCTTGCGAGGAATCCCGCACCCCTCGCACGCGCTTGCGGGAATTCTCACACACCATGAGAGCACTTGAGAGGAATCTTGCACCCCTCACGCGCCCTAGCAAGAATTCTCGCACACCATGCACACGCTTGTGAGGAATCCTTCACCCCTCACTTGCGAGAATGCTCGCATAGTGTGCAAGCACTTATGAGGAATGCCGCACCCCTCGCGGGCCCTTCTGAGAATTCTCGCAGACTGTGTAAGCGCTTGTCAGTTATCACGCAATCCTCTCAAGCACTTACAAGAATTCTTGCACACTATGCACGCACTTGCAATGAATCCTACACCCCTTGAGCGGGCTTGCGGTAATTCTCGCACACCATATGAGCGCTTGCGAGGAATCCTGCACCCCTCACACACACTTGCACGAATTCACAAACACTGTGCACATGTTGGGGAGGAATCCCGCACCCCTCGCATGCACTTGTGAGAATTCTTGCACACCATGTATGCGCTTGCCAGGAATCCCACACCCCTCACAGGCACTTGCGAGAATTCTAGCGAACTGTGCGCGGGCTTGTGTGAATTCTTGCACCCCATGCGCGCACTTATAGGGAATCCTGCACCCCCTCACATTCACTTGCGACCACTCTTGTACTCCCTCGCGTGCAATCTCAAACCCCATGGGTGCTATTGTGAGGAAGCTTACACCACCTCATGCGTGCTCTCGCAACCCCGTGTACGCACTCCCACTCCACTACACTCACTTGCACACCCCATGGTACGCACCCTCACACCTAACCGACATTTTTTTATTTAGTATTAATTTCTCACTCACTCTTTTACGTGAATATGTGTAATTGGTATGTAAATAATAATGTTGGAAAATTGCGAGCTAAAATTTCCAATAAATTTTCAAGTATCTTTAACGGTAACCCTAACAGATAATTTTTTACTCATTTTTAATAAGACCCTTTCACATGAAGATGTGTATTTAAATAAACATGATGGAATATTTCATGTTAAATTTTCCAATAAATTTTCAAGTTTTCCTGACCCTAACCCTAACCCTAAATTTTTTGTTGAAAAACCCTTGGAGGAACAATGTGTCCCCCCAATGGTTAAAAGTTTGGAGTGGGTGAAAATTTGGGGCAGAGTCTAAAGCTAGGTTGGTTTCTCTGCTTACCTACAAAACACCACCCCTCTTTTGTTAATAAAAGAGCCAGCACCATTCTTAAGAGGAGAACGTAAGCAAGTCAATTACAATATAGTAGCAAGCTAGGGAAATTAAATACATCAGATGCAATGAAGCTAACATCACGTCTCCTCTATTTGAACATAAACCGGCATAAATAAATATTAGAAGTGATAATGACCCTGAGCTCGAAGTTCCTTCAAACATAAATTTATTTCTCCGTTTCTATAGGGACCATGAGATCAGGAACCACAATAATGTACCGAAATCTCTGCCTCTACCCACTACAAAGAACTTGTGCAAACTAATAAAGAAATTAGCCCTCGTGTACGCTGCCTCCTCATGCAAGCTTGCTAGAATTCTTGCACACCATATGAGCGCTTGAGAGGAATCTCACACCCCTCACACGCCCTTACAAGAATTCTCGAAAACCGTGCACCAGCTTATGAGGAATCCTGCACCCTTCGCACGTACTTGCGAGAATTCTCGCATAACATCCTTGCGCTTGCAAGGTATCCCGCACCCCTCAAGCACGCTTGCGGGAATTCTTGTACACTGTGAGAGCACTTGCAAGGAATCCCGCACCCCTCATGCACACTTGCGAGAATTCTCACACATCATGTGCATGCTTATGAAGAATCTCATGCCCCTCGCACTGACTTGCAAGAATTCTCGTACAATGTGCGAGTGCTTGCGAGGAATTCCACACCCCTCGCCTGCGCTTGTGAGAATTCTCACACACTGTGAGCGCCTTATGAGTTATCTCACACCCCTCACGTGTACTTATGAGACTCACACATGGTATGCATGCTTGGGATAAATCCTACACCCCTTGTGCTCACTTGCAGGAATTCTTGCATACCGTGTTAGTGCTTGCAAGGAATCCCGCACCCCTCGCGCACACTTGCACGAATTCTCACACACTGTGCATGTGGTTGCAAGAAATCCTGCACCCCTTGTGCGTACTTGTGAGAATTCTTGCACACTATACGTGCACTTACCAGGAATCCCACACCCCTTATGCGCACTTGCAAGAATTTTAGTGCACCGTACGCGGGCTTGTGAGAATTCTCGTACCCCATGCATGCACTTGCGGGGAATCTCGCACCCCCTCGTACTCACTTACGATCACTCTCGCACCCCCTTATGCGCAATCTCGAACCCCGTGGGTGCTATTGCAGGGAATCCTGCACCACCTCATGCACATTCTCGCTCCCCTATGCACGCACTCCCACATCACCTCGTACAACAATGACCACACTCGGTCGCACACCCCTTGGCACGCACCCTCCCACCTAACTGACTTTTTTTAATTCAGTATCAATTTCTCACACTCTCACTCACTCTTTTACGTGAATATGTGTCATGGGTATGTAAATAATAATGTTGGAATATTGCAAGTTAAAATTTCAAACAAATTTTCAAGTATCTTTAACGCTAACCCTAACAGATAATTTTTTACTCATTTTTAATAAAAACCCCTTCATGTGAAGATGTGTATTTAAATAAACATGTGGGAATATTGCGTGTTAAATTTTCCAATAAATAAGTATTCCTGACCATAACCCTAACCCTAATTTTTTTTGAAAAACCCTTGGAGGAACAATGTGTCCCCCCAACAGCCAAAAGTTTGGAGTGGGTGAAAAATTCAACGCAGAGTCCCCAGCTAGGTTGGTTTCTCCGCTTACCTACAAAACACCCACCCCTCTTTTATTAATAAAAGAACTAGCATACTGTTCTCAAGAGGAGAATGTAAGCAAGTCAATTACAAGATAGTAGCAAGCTAGGGAAATTAAATACATCAGATGCAACGATGCTAACATCACGCCTCCTATATTTGAACATAAACAAGCATAAATAATATTAGAAGCGATAATGTCCCCTGAGCTCGGAGTTCCTTCAAACACAAATTTATTTCTCTGTTTCTATATGGACCATAAAAATCAAGAACCACAACGATGTACCGAAATCTCTGCCTATACCCACTGCAAAGAACTTGCGCCAACTAACCAAGAAATCAGTGCCTGTTTTAGGCATTATCACTGAAATACCAAATATTTAAAATGCCTGAGTCCATACCTTGTAGCTACTAGTGTAGTGTAGAATAGCATGGTCAGTTGATTCTTCCATATCACAAAATTGACATATGCAATCAGAAACGACCTAGCAGTTACGGTTAAAAAGGAAGCTTTTAGTTGGAAGTCTATTGTAAAATACAAGCCAGCCAAAAAAAACAAATTTACGAAGCAGACATGCATCCCACACCAACATGAATTTTATAGTTGGTTTATGCCATTGCGGCATGTTGTAAAACCCAAAGCAAAAAGATGACGTCGGGTACGAATTACTCCTCTCAAGGCACTACACAAAACAGTCCAATCTGTCTGCAAAAATAAGGCGTCATTGCTGCCCCTGTTCTATACCAATGTCACCATCTTCCCCTAAAAACAGAGATGGACAGTGTATAACTATCCAATTTTGAAGTTTAGCCCCCCGCTCCTGACCCGACACCCTTAAATTTCTCTTCCAAAATGATCTCAAAAAATATCTCGATCCAAACAGGTATTGACATCCCTCCACCACTAAACACTGCTTCAAGTTACATAAGCGGTAAAGATCGGGAAATAATGTCGATAGCATTACGTCTACTATCCAATTATCATGCCAAAAGGAGCAGCCAGTTTTGTTCCCTGTTTCAACCCGAACCTGAGACACAAAAAATTCCCACAGCTCATTATTCCTCGTACAACACATAATAATATCTCTCCACATGTGTGAAAGGCTATTCCAATCGTAATTCACCATAGACTGCTAAGATACAAACCCATACTTCCGTACAAAAATCTCATACCATAACGATCTTTGTTCCCCGCTTCGCACTTTCCATACTCACTTCAGTAGAAGACTAAAGTTTACTAGCTTAAAATCCCTCACATACAATCCTCCGACATGCTTTAGAAGGGAAATTGTTGCCCAACTAACCTTGCTTAAGGCCCTAGTAGCCGAGTCACCCCTCCATACAAAGTTGCGGATCAATTGTTCAAGTTTTTCAGAAAACCACTCTCGGCATTTTATTCAATGACAATAGGTAAATCAAAATCGAGGATAAAACCGATTTAACATGCACCACATGACCTGCATACAATAGACATTGACCTTTCCAGCTAGAGAGCCGGTTCTGAAATTTCCCAATCAAGGAGTTCTAATATGACACTGGAATATGTCTAGTGCTACAAGGGGTGCTAAGATACGTAATTGGGAAATTCACCACTTTGTATCCCAATGTTCCTATGTAAGACTGTATAACTGATTCTTGAACATGAACACCCATGATTGAACTTTTCTTAAAATTAATTCTAAGTCCAGAAATTAATTCAAAGCAACGCAAAATTCTAAGAAAGGTAGGTAGAAGAGAATCATCTGTAGGTAAAAAGCACAGCGCATCATTAGTGAATTGGAGGATGGATAAATCCACCTTAGAGCCGTCAACTCGAAACCCAGGTAATAAGCCAGCTCGAATACTTACAGCACAGATCTGTTTAAGCCCCTCACTAGCTATAATGAAGATAAAAGGGGAAATGGGGTCTCCCTATTTGACTCCCCTCCTTAGTTTAATTTGTTCGCTCGAATTCGCATTAATAAGGATTGACGTATAAGAATTTCTTCTACAGCTAGCGAGCCATTAGATCCACCTTTCATAGAATCCCATACTCCAAAAAATCGCATCTATATAGGCCCAAGAAATATAATCGTAAGCTTTATGGAAGTCCAGCTTAAAGGACAGGCATGGTTTCCTGCTCTTGTGAACGAAATGAATAATTTTCGATGCAATAAACGAACATTCATGAATATTCCTCCCCTTAACAAAGGCGAATTAGTTTTCAGAAATAAGATTCGGTAATAACGGCTGAAGACGGTTTGCTAAAACTTTTGAGACGATCTTATAGATACCATGAATAAGAGTAACGGGGTCTTAAATTTTTTAGTCAAGACAAGCCAGGTACCTTTGGAATAAGAATAGTGTAGGAAGACTTGATTGAGTCTAGCAGATAGGCGGATTCAAAGAAAGTGTGAAATAGGTTTAGGATTTCAGACTTCAATTCACTCTAAAAGCTTTTATAAAAGAAGAAGTTGAACCCATCGGGTTTCGGAGACTTTCCCTCTTTACAAGCATAGACCGCACCCTAAATTTCAGCTTCTAAGAAAGGTTCAACTAGCCTACCATTTTCCGCAGCATTCACAGTCTTGAAGTTTAACCTTTTGATAACAAATGGGACCTCAGCAGTCCCTGAGAAAAGCTTCCCATAAAAATTCCAAATGGTAGATTTTATTACAGTCAGGTCGCAGATCATAGCTCCATCCACCTCCAATTGTGATATCTGATTGCCTCTACATCGAGTAGAAGCCACCCTATGAAAGAAAGATGTATTATCATCACCAAACATAGTCTAATTAACCCTTGATTATTGGTAGCGGATTTTCTCTATGCATTGTCTACATTCAAAAAGAGAATTCCTTGTAGTCTGTAACTCAGAGCCCGTAGAATTATCCACAGGCCGAACCACACTAGAGTCCGATAACTCTAGTATCTGGGCTTCCAACTCTTTAATTCTCTATTCTAATCCCCTAAAATTTGATAAGTGCCACGGTCATATAGCTTCCCTTAATTTTCTTAATTTAAAATCAATATCGCTGCCTCTCCCCGAAGAATGCGAACAAATGTCACGCCATTTCCCAAAAATAAATGGCAAAAAGCTATCATATCCCACCAACAATTCAAAGATCTAAAATTTTTGCTACCCATCCAGTGTCTAATATGCTATTGAAAGACAATAGGAAGGTGATCCGATAAAGTTGAGTCTATAGTCATAACATTCAAATTCAGCCATCTGTCCATAATGTTCCTTGAAACCAACACTCTATCAATACGGGAATATGACTGACTATTAGACCATGTATAATCTCTTCCTCTTAAAGGTATATCATACAGTGCACAATCATTAACAAAATCTTAAAAGCAAACCATCGAATTGTAGATAAATCCGTCACCCCCAAATCGCTCCGACCTATGAAGAATTTGATTAAAATCACTGCAAACCAATACGTTACCCTTATCTCTGATAAAAGGCAGCAACTCAGTCCACAACTGATTCCATTCTCCAATATTAACTACCCCGTAAAGACACACTAGATCAAATTCATCTGAATTTAAGACAATATAAAGAATACACTATCGGTCACCGACATCACTAACATTCCCTAGAATTAACCTAGAGTTCCATGAAACAACTAGCCCCCCTGACTATCTCTAAGCAGGAACATAGTGAACCAGAAAATCATTTTGTCCCTATAGTTTCTGTATGGCTTGATTTGACACACTTGCCGCCTTGGTTTCAACAAATACTACCACCTGTTGATGCCAGTTACGAATACAAAACTGGACAAAAAACTGCTTTGCCCCATTCAACAACCCTCCATGACAATTCTATCTAATAAAATTAAATGACATAATTAAAAATAGCAAACCTTAACAGATAAAACCATCTCAATTTCGCAGATTCTCTAATATCTTCACTAGCTTCCCTTTGTGCCATTCTTTGAATAGGCCCAGTTTCTCACCTACTCGAATCACCATCACTTCCTCATTCTCTATCAGCACATCATCCTAGGCTCTAATTATCAGCCTATTCATATTTTGGATATCCTAACCTGACGAAACATACATCAAATTCGATGTACACTCTACATTAGCCTCAATTTAATAGATATTTTGGCTTGACTCTGCAATGATGGGCCCTGACGCTACCAGGTCTACCGCTTAGTAAGAATCCTCAACACATAATGGACTTTTCTGATGAACTAGAGTAGGCTCCATTGAAGCCTCCATAAATGATTCATTAGTCTCTGGGATAACACTATAAACCATTCAGGGATAAGGCTAATTTGCAGACTATCTTCCCTCTCATTCTCACTCTCACCTAGAGTTGCATTGATCAATTCATTTGAACTAACATATTCGGTGGACAACTCATATGACTCATCTGAATCATCAGACTCACGGTCATGGCACTGTTGGCACCCGACCCCTTATCTGAGATTCATATGAACCACCACTTCCTCAGATACAATGATTAGTTTGAAAGACCATTTTACAGTGCCATAGGGAACTGAAACCAAAACACGAAACAATGTACAAACTATTTGTTTTATCAAAATCATAGTCCAAGGAGACAATGCAGCCAAAAGGACCCGCAAATTGTCGAACCAGCTTCTCTCCAACCAAAATCCGTGGAATTCCCATGAAGTCAATGTACACAATGCATTCCTTTGGTGAAAAATCAGCTAATAGAAAAAGACACTTTCTTGAATAGATGCTGCATAATCTTCCATTCTACACCTACAAAATCGTACAACACATTTGTTGTATTAAACTAAACAATAACGTTATCACTACTAATAGGTGCAGCAAAATCAACATCAAATCCCTTATCATGCAATAATTCAGAAGTGAAACAAATATTAGATATATTAATCAGAGAAACCAAGAAACACTTATCTTTCCAAGTGGCCACATCTACAAACAGATCATCACCCCTAGAAGCAAAATCTTGATTATTTGAAGCATCCTATAAATGAGAAATTTTCATCGAATCCTTAGAGTCGGATATGACATTTGCATATGATTTCTCGCCTCTTAGAGACCCACAAAAAATAGAACTTGGTTTCATTTTGGGAATTGGATTAGCAGATAATTTTTGATTGTGTCTCACGGTAATGACAGGCCGAGAATACCGCGCTGTGAATGCACGAAGACGAACAATTCCAATGCACACAGAGTTTATCCTATACAAAGTCTTATGAGCCATTAAAGATTCATCCACAGTTAGGAACCCAAAATTTAGGTTTTTTCATTCCTTCTGCTAGCAATATAGACTTCCGCGAACATTCCATATTTTTCAAAGATATCACTCATTAGCTTTTCATCATACCTATTTGGGGAATTTTAAAAATAGAGCCTAGTTGGGGTGTTGAGTCTGGAGTAATGATGATCGATGTTAGTGGTGAAAAGGGTTGATCGTGGCTACTGAGCAGGTTGGGGCATCTGTTGCAATGATCAGCAGCATTAGGGATTAGGTTTGTAGAATTGGCATGTTTGGCGTGATGGATTCTTGAGGAGGGATAGAAACTGTGGGTGTGGGAAGGTTGATCTGGATGTCTGGGAAGGGGTTGTTGGTGATTGGAGGTCGGTTAATGGTGGAGATGGGTGGTGTGTGGCTAGCGGCGGCTAGAGTTGGGGTTTGGCTCGGCTTTCATGGCTCTTCTAAAGGCAGAATCTCTCTTGAGGTAATATAATTTTCAGGTATAGTCTCTAACTCTAATTTTTTTTATTTATTATTAATAAAACTCTTTTACGTGAAGATGTGTCATGGGTATTCAAATAAACATGTGGGAATACCGCGGGTTAAAATTTTCAAGTAAAGCTAACCCTAACCCTAACCGATAGTTTTTTTTAATTCATTATTAACGAAACTCTTTTACGTGAAGATGTCAAGGGTATTTAAATAATAAGGTGGGAATAATGTGGGTTAAAATTTCCAATAAATTTTCAGGTATCTTTAAAGCTAACCCTAATCGATAATTTTTTATTCATTATTAATAAAACTCTTTCTCGTGAAAATGTGTATTTAAATAAACATGTGGGAATTTTGTGAGTTAAATTTTCAAATAAAATTTAAAGTATATCTAACTCTAACCCTAACCCTAAACCTAACTAATTTTTTTATTAAGTATTAATAAAACTCTTTTACATGAAGATGTGTCATGGGTATTTAATTAAACATGTGGGAATATTTTGGGTTAAAATTTCTAATAGATTTTCAAGTAAAGCTAATGCTAACGCTAACCCTAACTGGCCATTTTTTTCATTATTAATAAAATGCTCTTTAGGTGAAAATGTGTATTTAAATAAAATGCATTTTAGGTTAAAATTTCCAATAAATTTTCAAGTATATTTCGAAAGAATCAATCGGAGAGCTACAAATTTTTGGCATGCTTCGATTTTTGTAACATGGGTATATTATAGAATGAATAATCACTGTTGGTCCCTGTTAGAGTATTTATAAGGGCAGAGGGGGGTGAATGGCCCTTTTTCGCGTATTTTATAGACTTAAGGAAGTCGGTGTGTAGCGTGTTTGATTATGATCCAGAAGATGAATCTGGATGATGAATGTGATCCGGAAGACGTATCCGGATGATGTAATATGAATGCAGAATGGTAAAAATAAATATCAAACACAAGTAATTTATATTGGTTCTGCCCTGCCTACATTCGGTCCCCGAAATTTCCTTCTTCCGAGCTTATCCACTAGTGAGTCCCTTTTCAACGAGCAGGAATCGAACCTTATAGATTTGTCTCTAGATGATGACTTCTTCTGGAAGTAGGATATACCACAAGAAGCACCAACTTCTAGCTGAGTCCTCTCATCTTTAATAGGATATACCACTTAGCCATCTACCTCAACTCTAAGCTAAGTCCTATAGGGAGATTTCACTCAAAGCACCTACTTCAAGTTCTATCCCAATCTCCTAACTCACTCAAGTTGGAGATTTTTACACTTTTGGTATACAACAAAGGTTGGCTTTGGAGTTCCTCAAGTTTATAGTTTCACTTGGGAATCCTTACAAACAGATTTTGAATTAGGGAGTTTCTTTGAGGGATTATCTCTAGTAATTGAATGTATTTCCTTTCTTTTTACTTGCTTTTATAATTCAATTTGTTGCCTTCTCATTTGGTGAAGAGTTCCTTTTATAGGTTTTGAACGTAAATATAGCCGTTTGTGGTTGGTGAGCTTTCATATAATCTTCACCCTTGATGAGGTTGTGAGGTGGAACTTTTAGATCCCTTGACTAGTCCGTTGGACCATACACTTGGAATTGGTGTTGATAGTTGTCAGTGATCTTTTTCTTGTCATTTTATGATACGCTAACTTTTATACCAATTGTCATATGGTGTAAGCTCCACGCGCGCCTTTATTGGTCTAGTCCAAAAGTAGTTTAGACTTTTGTTGTCCTTTGTCTGCTCCTTTTGACTTTTCTTTAAACTTTGCCAGCTGTCTTCTATTTACAAAAGGTTATTTGACTATTGTAGACCAAGGTGGTATAAGGAAAGCTGTGTCTTTGTTCTTTCCATAGTATTTTGGTGTAGGTTTTTCGGATGTGTCTTCCGGATGTCTTTTTGACCTATATGTTCCGGATCTTTCTTCCGGAGAAGTCTTCGATCAGTTCTTCCGGTTGCAGGTCTTGAGGACGGAAGATTGTTTTCTATTCAGACTTTGTCCGGATGATTTTCCATTGCTTAGGTTTTTGATTTTGTTCAATGGTCGATCTTAGCATTGTCCGGATGCTTCCATTTGGATTTCAAGAGAGTTACTTGTTTTTGTTTCTTTCAAACTTGTTCCAGATTGATATTAGTCTTTATTATCTAGATCATTGTGTTTCCAACAATCTCCCCCATTTGATGGAAACAAAAACTTTAAGATATTTAATTTAAGTTACTCCTCCATGATTTTAGTATTCAGGCTGAACCATAAATATATGACTTATCCTTCTAAGATTGTTGTAGTACAATTACAGATTATAGTTTAGAAGTGATTGTTTTGATAGTTAAGAGTTGTCTCTTTATATATACTTATGTTATTAACAATAGTTAACATCATGAAGTTTAGGGTTACAAGATAGAGAAATAGATATAAAGAGAATCTAGCTATTACAATTTTTATCTTGCTAGCTTAACTATCTCTCCGGATGGACCACTCTTCCAGACTTGCACTATTTTTCCTTTCCCCCTTCTGTCTCCTTGACTATCTTCTTCCTCCCCCTTTTTGCTTCCATCAAGGGGGTCAATGACCATATAGGTGCGTTAATCCCAAGACTTCTGCCATACAGAGGAGTAGGCAGAGTAGTTTCTATTACCTTTGGCTCACTCATCAATAATTAGGTTTACAATAGGAGGAGTCAGGTAATAAGGATGAAGGGCCCTCCAAAGCTAATCATATGACTTTGAGACTTGAGGGAGGATGCGCAGAATCTGTTCTTGGTCCTTTGGATCAAAATAAGGGAACATGGCCTTAGTGTGGATAGTTAAGCCCTTTTGGCTCATAAACCCTAAATCCCCTATAGACTGAACCAGATCGTGCAGGATTGGAATAAGCTGGCACTCTGGAGTATCCGGAGAAGAGGAGGGTCTGGAGATAGACAATTTATTTGTTCCAGCTTAAAGAAGAGTGATTTCATCACTAACTCCCTTCTGGATATTGTGGATAAATTCCGTCTAATCCTTGATCTCTTTGAAGACGGTTTTCTTCCACTCATTTATTGATTGTTCTATGTTGGAGTTTCTTGCTTGCATTTTATCTTCCATATTATCAAGAATTTTTTCTTTTAGTTGGGGAGGATTTTGTCTATGAAGTTTGCAAGCATCTCCTGAGTGACTTGCTGATTAGTCTCTATACTGAGTAGAGTTGGTTTTAGATCCCTATCCTCCATGAATTTTGACAAGTTTTCAAACTTGGTATCATTGTAGTCTTTAAGTTCTGTGGATAGGTCTGTGGCTGAGGAGGACACCTTTTCTAGCACTATTGCATAGTTATCAGAGACTAAGTTATTTGCTTGACTGGCATTACAGTTGGATTCAGAGGTGCTTTCCTTTATTTCAGTCAGGAGGGGCTTAATCTCAGAGAGGGAAGCTGCCGCCAGAGCTCCGAGTGTTTGGAAGTTCATGACTTGTTGCTCAATTCTGGGCAGGTAGTTCAACCTTTCTTTAATTTCATTCAAATCTTTGCTTACCTCTTTAATCGACATTTGCCTCATTAGTTCCTTTTCCACAGCCTTGAGATGGGTGCAGATTGTCAGGAGGCTCGTTTTAATGAACCCTTCTTTAAGGTGTTCAAGGGTTGCCTCCTGAAGAAGTTTGAGGGTTGCACTTACTTTGGATTCTTTGGAGTTTTCGTTAGGAAGGGTTACTGACTTGGTGTGAGGAGGGAATTTTTTGTTGGAGGGTCCGAACGATTCACTGTCGGATGAACTTGATTCACTTCTGGAGCTTGAGCTGCTTCTAGCGGGGCTATTATTTGGCGATTGTGAACCTCCAACTACTCCTACTTCCTTTTTGCTTATTTCCCTTTCCTCTGGATTAGCCTTGCCTGCAGGATCCACTTCAAAAGTGTGTCCCTTAGAACTCAGACCTTCTCCCTCCTCCGAAGCTGTTGCATCCGGGATTGGCACTATGGCCTTAACTACATTTTGAGAGATTGTAGCTAAGTTGTGCTTTTCAGTATCAGATGAGGGATGAAGAGGATTAGAAATTACCTTATTGATTTGTTATGTCTGACTCTCATCTCTTCTATCCTCTTCCGTCCCTTCCTCTGAATGGCTGGAATTGTCCTCAGCCATTTTAGATGCCTTTTCAGGACTTTCTTCCCTTGGCATGTTGGCACTGTCCTCAACAACCTTCTACAATGCCTTTTCAGGACTTTCAAGGTTTATGATCTCACAGCTTGGTCCAGGCAGATTTTCCGGAAGTGATTCTGCTTTTTTAGCAAATGGGAATTTGTATGCTTCTGAAATTTTGGATAAAGTCTCCATGTCTTATAGGTGAACTAATATTAGGGGAGCTTGAGATGACTCACCCGGACCTTCAGTTCTTTTCTTCTGGTTTGCAGCTTTTTCTCTGTACTGCTTGGCCTCTTCATTTAACGTTATCCTAGCAAGCCTTTTGCCCTCATTAGCTTTCTTTTGTTGGGCAGCAAGAGCTTCATCAAATGTTAGCCCTTTTCTTTGGAGCTATTTTTAAAGATGAGCCTCATCCTCTGTTTCCTCATCATCAGCTTCTTCCTCCATCTCAGCTAAAGTTCTCTTGGCTTTCTTTCTTCCAGCTTCAGTTGCATTTGTATCAATTTTTGGTAGCCCCATAGTAAGCCCATACAGTCCCTTCTTGCCTGCTGCTTTAATCAATCTACCTCTTGGTTTTGGTTGTTCAGAGCCTAGGACTTGAGTGAGAGGTAGAGTATCCTCATCGTCTTCTTTCGGAACCAGTTCTATTTGCCTTTTGGCTTTGGCTTTTATAGTTCTAGGCCTCTTAGGAACTGGAGCTTCTACTTCTGGATCAGCTACCTATTTGGATTTAACTTTTTGCTCATCCCTTCTTAACTTCGCTATTTCTTCATCCCATTTTTCATTCAACCAGAGATTCAGGAAGTTCTTCTCGAGGATTGGCTTTCCATAAATTCCTTCAAATCCAGTGAGATCCACTCCTCCAGCTTGAAGGATTCTTATGATCAAGGCAGCATGTGAGTTGACATGTAAAATGGCATCAAGACTGCCCATTTTACATCCACACTGCTAACGCAGTACCATAGAATGCAGTGCTGGAGGGAAGAAACTGTAGTCAGTGATCCTTTCCTTATCAAGATGAGCTTTGCTAGAGCATGCTGTAGGAATCTGGCCATTCTGGGGAAATAGGTTGAGAATTTATCGCCGAAATAATTCTGGTGGAGCCACAACTTGAAGTCATACTCAATTCCGGTCTCATCCCCATCTTTTCTTAACAAAACTCTAGAATTTTAGATGTTTAAATTCTTCTCAAAGAATTCTGGTGTTAGAAGGATAGTTTTTCCTTGTACCTCAGTGTGTAGGGCATCAAAATGATTATGCGCACTTAGGTTTGAGTAGAACTCTTTCACCAGCTTGGGGTAGGTAGGGCAGTTTATTTTGAGAAGATTACCCAGATTCTGATCTTCAATTAGGGTAAAGAAGGGTGGAGTTTTAAATAGATAGTCATATCCTAGATGATCAGTAAGAATGACGAAATTAGAGGTTTTGAGATTTAAGGGTTCAAAATCTGCTTCTTTCAAGTCAGATGCTTGAAAGAGGTTTTTGTGTGGTAGGATTTTAAGGGTGTTTGAGGTGTTTTTGCCTGCTATTTTTGAGTATTTAGAGAGTTTGTGCTTTAGGTTTGAATTTTTGCAGAGTAACAGTTAGATTGTTGCTCGTATGAAGAAGAGAAGAGATTTTGAGGGGGTTTATATAGATTTTTCAAAGTGAGGGTACAACTGTAATTCGAACTCCGGTGTTTTTGACTAGATTGATGACATGGCAGTTAGATTTTTAGGAGAGGTAAATTCAGTTTTACCAGAGAATGGGAAGGGTTTATTTTTGAATTAATTGCTGTATTTACGGCGCGTGTAACATCCATTGGACTTTTGAAATTCAAAAGGTAACAGTTACCTTGATGGGCTTTTACTGCCAAACGTCATTGTTGTCGGCTGACGTAGTAGTCTTCTGGAATATACTACCCCAATTTTTGTTTTCTTCTAGAGTGGGTATTTTGTCTCAACATCCGGTATGTTTTAGGGCTGTCTTTCGGAGTTTTTCTAAATTGGATTTGACATTCCAATTGATTCTCTTAGCTTCCAAAATTGATCCTTACTTAGAGGTTTAGTAAAGATGCCAGCTCTTTGTTTATTGGTTGGGACATATAACAATGCAACATCCTTTTTCATCACATGATCTCGGATGAAGTGATGTCTTATATTGACATGTTTCATCCGGCTATGAAGCACCGGATTCTTTGACACATCAGTGGCATTTTTATTGTCACATAATACATCCACACATCCAGATTGTACTCTATAGTCTTCAAGTTATTGTTTGATCCACAGGAGTTGAGCAACACAAATTCCAGCTGCCATATATTCAGCTTCCGTGGTGGATAAGGCAACTGAAGTTTGCTTCTTGCTGTACCATGAGACTAAGCAGTCCCCAAGAAAATGACATCCTCTAGATGTACTTTTTCTTTTAAGAGTACCTCTGCCATTATCTACATTTATAAATCCCTGGACAGTAAAATCTCCATTACTTGGATACCATAACCTAACTTCAGTGGTTCCTAGGAGATATCTCAGTATCCTCTTAACAACATTGATATGAGGATCCTTTGGATTGGCTTGACATCTTGCATAGTAGCATATTGTATAGTGAATGTTAGATCTGCTGGCTGTTAAGTATAGGAGTGAGCCAATTATTCCTCTATATAGCTTTTGATCAACATCTTTTCCTTCATAGTCCTTGGATAAGACTGTGTCTGAACTCATGGGAGTAGACATTGGTTTGCTGCTGTCCATTACAAATTTTTTTAGAATCTGCTTGGTGTATTTTGATTGATTAATGAAGATCCTGTCCAGACTTTGTTTGATTTGTAGGCCAAGAAAGAAGTTTAGTTCTCCCATCATGGACATCTCAAATTCTGTCTACATTTAGGAGCTAAATTCTTTGCACATCTTCTTATTAGTGGCACCAAAAATGATATCATCCACATATATTTGGACTAGGATAATATCATTCTTCTTCTTCTTGATGAAGAGTGTGGTATCTGCTTTGCCTCTTGTATATTCCTTGGATATGAGGAATGAGGTTAGTCTTTCACACTAGGCTCTTGGGGCCTGTTTTAATCCATAGAGGGCTTTCTTTAGTTTATAGACATGATCCGGATGCTTTGGATCCTCAAATCTGGGTGGTTGCTTGACATATACTTCTTCTTGAATAATGCCATTTGGAAAAGCACTTTTGACATCCATTTGGTATAGTGTAAACCCCATGAATGATGTAAAAGCACATAGGATCCGGATTGCTTGAGCAACTAGTCTCGCCTTATTTCTTATTACTGCTCTGGATTCATCAAGTTTATTTCAGAACACCTATTTAGTGCCTATAATTGACTTTAGGAGAGGGCAAAAGATCCTATACATCATTCCTGGTGAATTGATCTAGCACTTCATGCATCGCCATCATCCAACTTCCATCTCCTTCAGCATCTTGAAATTTCTTTGGCTCTATGAGAGAGACAAAAGTAGCGTGACTCAACATTTGGTTGAGCTGTCCTCTAGTTCTAACTAGATTCTGATTATCATCCAGAATATTCTCAATGGGATGATCTCTGTGTGTCCAGATTTCTTTTTCCGAACTTTCATGTTGAATTTGGACTTGCTCTTCTTTAGCTTCAACTGTTTCTTCATTAAAGTCAATTTCCTGTGAATTGTGATTGACTTGATATGCCTTTGGATTATAGGATTTTCCCTCATCTTCCTCTGTGTATTTCTTAATTTGAGATGAATCAGGGATATCTTTTTCTTTCTTCTCTTCAATTTTTTTATCTTTCGGAGCTTGATCTTTCGGAGCGAGGTTCTTCTTTCCTGCAGTGTTAGTTTCATCGAAATCTACATGTATAGACTCTACTATAGATTTGGTTCATTTATTGAAGTCTCTAAAAGCCTTACTATGTGTTGAGTAGCCTAGGGAAATTGCTTCATCAGATTTAGGATCAATTTTTATTAGTTGCTCTCTGTCATTAAGGATGTAATTTACATCTAAATGCTTTGAAGTATTCGATTTTTGGTTTTCTTCCCTTCCAGATTTCATAAGGGGTCTTTTCTATAGTTTTTCTGATAAGGGCTCTATTTTAGATGTAGCATGCTATGTTTACGGCCTCACCCCAGAAATATTTCGGCAAACTGTTTTCACTTAGTATTGTTCTTGCCACTTATACTATAGTCCTATTTTTTCTTTCTACTACTCCTTTTTGTTGAGGAGTGTGAGGAGCAGAGAAGTTATGTTCAATGCCCTTGGAGTCGTAAAAGTTAACAAAATGCTTATTTTTGAACTCTCCACCATTATCGCTCCGGATGCTTACAATGTGTATGCCCTGTTCTACTTCTATCCGGATGAATGTTTTGGAGAATTGGTCAAATGCTTCATCCTTGCTTGTTAGCAGGAGAACCTAGGTATATCAAGAATAGTCATCTATAATGACCATGGTGTACTCTCTTTTTCCTAAGTGTAGTGGCTTAATTGGACCAAAAAGATCGATGTGTCAGAGCTTAAGGACTCTTTTGGAAAGAACATATGATATGGAAGGCAAGCTTTTCTTATGTTGTTTACCTAATTCACATGCGGTGCATAGATGGTCCTTATCGAAAGCATCTTTAGGTAGACCCTCAATTAATTCCTTTTTAGCTAATTTGGACAAGAGATTCATGCTTACATGTCCCAATCTCTGATGCCATAGCCATGATTCTTCTTCTTTAGACACCAGGCATATATTTCTTTTATCATTTTTAATGTTTACAGAATAGACATTATTTACTCTAGGTGCGCAGAGAATAAGTTGATTTGACTTATTATCATAAATTGAGCAACCTCCCGAGTCAAATGTGACTTTTCTTCCTTTATCACATAATTGAGCTACACTTAGCAGATTGAATCGTAGTCCATCAACTAGTGAGACATCTTCAATCTTTAATCCAGATCCAATGATTCCATGACCAATGATCTGTCCCTTTTGATTGTCTCCAAAGCTCACTTTGCCTCCCTTCTTCTGGGCTAATGTGATAAAGGCCTTCTCATCACCTGTCATGTGCCTTGAGCATCCACTATCAATATACCAAGTGTGTTGATCTACTGTGGATCTAAGGCATACCTATAAAATAGATCAAGTGGGTTTAGGTACCCAATCAGATTTGGGTCCTCTCGGGTTAATAACCATCTCAAGCCAAGGATAATCATCATAATAGGAATGTTTTGCATTTGCTTCTTGTTGATCTTCTTTAGATCCTTTTTTCTATAGTTGCCTTTATATCCAGCTTCCTGTATACTAGTGGATGGTCCGGTATAATTCCGGAGCTTGGTTGGAGGTGCAACTTCAACATTATGATTTTTTCTCTGTTTGATAGGTAGTTGGTTGTAAGCTATTTTAGCTTTTCCCTTTTGAGCTGTAGTATATCTTTGAGCTTGTGGTTTTCTGCTAACTTCATTCATATTTTGATTTAGATTCCTTTGAATCCGATTCTGAGAAGGAGGAGGATCTTCTCTTCTTGGATTTTTAGGTTTCCTTCTACATACTTTCTTCAATAGACTAACTTCTCTTTCTAGTCCCACAACATTTGCATTTAGAATCTGGACTTGATTTCTCAGGAAGTTTTCTTCTACTACATCAATATGTTTGGTTGCTCTAACTAGATTGATGTCTTGAGCCATTACTTCAGCATCTTCAGCTAATTCTAGTATCGATCTTTTCAGGGATTTAATTGTCTTTGCATTCTTTTTTACTCCCTTGATAACAATAGAAAGAACTTTTGCAAGATCAAAGTTAGAGGTGGAGTTAAAGCAAGATTTTACCTCAGTGTTTGCTGAATTTGGTTTAGATTCTTCAATTTGCAGAGTTTCTTATTTGGAGGTGTTTCTCTGGATTGCTCTACTTCTGGCTCTGTTATGGCTATGAATGCATAGTTAGCGGTTTCCTCTTCTTTTGTTGAGGATGAACTGCTACTTTCTTCACTGTTGCTCCAAGTAGTAACCATTGCCTTCTTTTTTAGTTTCTTAGCTTTCTTGAGCTTGGGGCATTTTCTTCTAAAGTGGCCTTATTCACCACACTCAAAACAAGCAGCATCTTTTTCCAAATCTTTCCTTTCTTCAGGATTCCTTCTGTGCTTACTTTTTCCGAAAGTGCCTTCTCTTGGTCTCCAAGATTTATACCTTTTTTATCTTCTTCTATCCTTCTTTTGTATGAATCGATTTAACTTTTTGGTCAATAGAGCGAGTTGATCTTTAGTGCTCATTCACTCATCTATTTGCTCTTCCTCTCTGGATGAGCCTGATCCGGTGGATTCTACCTTAAGAGCAATCATTTTCTTTCACTCCTTAGGTCTCTTTTCTTGTTGACTGTATCTTTCCAAGGATAGATCTTGAGTTAGGAGATTACCAATGAGTTCATCATAACTATAGAAATTTAAGTCATGAAGTTCCTTAATAGCAGTCTTTTTATTGTCCCATTCCTTAGTGAGACTCCGGAGCACTTTCTTAACCATATCTACTTCTGGAATTTACTTCCCTAGCATCTTCCTTTCATTTACTAGATTTATGTATCTAGTGTTCATGCTGCTGATTGATTCTTTAGGCTCCATCTTGAAGGATTCAAACTTTTGTTGTAGTAGATTAAGTTTGGCTTCTCTTACTTTGGAGTTCCCTCATAGGTTACTACCAGTTTCTCCCATATCTCTTTAGTAGTTTCACATCTGGATATTCTATTGAATTCTGCTGCACTAAGAGCATAATGAAGCATGTTAATAGCATTTGCATTTTCACGCAATTTTTAAAGTCATTATCATCCACATACTTGATGGCTTTCGGGTAGTCATACCTCCTACTTCGTAAGTAGGTTCATATGGACCATCTTTAATAACTAGCCATGCTTGTATACTTTGTGACTGGATGAAGTTCTTTATCCAATTTTTCTAGAATGTATAGTGTCCACAGGTGAAGAGTGATGGACGGGTAATAGACATACCCTCGAGAAGAAGTTGTGAGTTGTGGAAACTCATTTTTATTTATGAATCAAAATATGTGGACCTTTAGCTTGAGATTATTAGATCTTTAGTTTGAGCACTTGCTCTGATACCACTTGTTGGTCCCTGTTATAGTATTTATAAGGGTAGAGGTGGGTGAATGGCCCTTTTTCGAGGATTTTATAGACTTAAAAAAGTCTGTGTGTAGTGTGTTTGATTATAATCCAGAAGATGAATCCGGATGATGAATGTGATCTGGAAGATGCATCTGGATGATGCAATATGAATGTGGAATGGTAAAAATAAATATCAAACACAAGTAATTTATACTGGTTCGGCCCTGCCTACATTCAGTCCCCAAAATTTCCTTCTTCGGAGCTTATCCACTAGTGAGTTCCTTTTCAACGGGCAGGAATCAAGCCTTCAGATTTGTCTCTGGATGATGACTTCTTCCAGAAGTAGGATATACCACTAGAAGCACTAACTTCTAGCTGAGTCCTCTTATCTTTAGTAGGATAAACCACTTAGCCTTCTACCTCGAATCTAAACTGAGTCCTACAGGGAGATTTCACTCAAAGCACCTACTTCAAGTTCTATCCCAATCTTCCAACTCACCCAAGTAGGAGATTTTTACACTTTTAGTATGCAACAAAGGTTGGCTTTGGAGTTCCTCAAGTTTATAGTTTCACTTGGGAATCATTACAAACAGATTTTGAATTAGGGAGTTTCTTGGAGGGATTATCTCTAGTGATTGAATGTATTTCCTTTCTTTTTACTTGCTTTTGTAATTCAATCAGTTGCCTTCTCATTCGGTGAAGAGTTCCATTTATAGGTTTTGAGCATAAATATAGCCGTTTGTGGTTGGTGAGCTTTCCTATAAGCTTCACCCTTGATCAGGTTGTGAGGTGGAACTTTTGGATCCCTTGATCAGTCCGTTGGACCATATACTTAGAATTGGTGCTGATAGTTGTCAGTGATCATTTTTCTTGTCATTTTGTGATAAACTAACTTTTATACCAATTGTCATAGGTGTAAGCTCCATGCGCACCTTTATTGGTCTAGTCCAACAGTAGTTTAGACTTTTGCTGTCCTTTATCTACTCCTTTTGGCTTTTCTTTAAACTTTGCCAGTTGTCTTCTAATTACAAAAGGTTCTTTGACTATTGTAGACCAAGGTCATACAAGGAAAGTTGTGTCTTTGTTCTTTCCTTAGTATTTTGGTATAGGGATGTGTCTTCCAGATGTCTTTTGGACCTATATGTTTTGGATCTTTCTTGCGGAGATGGCTTTGATCAGTTCTTTTGGTTACGGGTCTTAAGGACGGAAGATTGTTTTCTATTCAGACTTTGTCCGGATGATTTTCCATTACTTGGGTTTTTGATTTTGTTCAATAGTCGATCTTAGCCTTGTCCGGATGCTTCCATTTGGATTTTAAGAGAGTTACTTGTTTTTGTTTCTTTCAAACTTGTTCCGGATTGATATTATTTTTTATTATCCGGATCAATGTGTTTCCAACAAGCACTTGCTTCACAAAACCTTGCGTAGTCTAGCAATTGAGATCGAATATAACTCTAGAGGTCTCAGGTTCAAGACATGTGTATGGCGATTTTATCTAACATAAATTATCTTTTAAAGATCAAAACTTTTGGGTATCCTTTAAATGTTAAAACAAAAAAACGAGTATAAATTGTGTTCTTTTTGAATCAAATACCTTTTCACCAGAATAGCATCAAAAGGATGTAGCGGATCAATGTTCTTATGGGATGCTCTGTGTTGGCCAATGCAAGCACCTAGGGATCGACAATTTTGTACCGTTCTACAACTTATGCATGCACACCTGTTTATAATCAAGCGAATCTATGTACACACTTGGGCAGAGCCAGGGATTTCATGTACTCGGTCACTTATGTACATGTATGCATAGAGTGTGCGAGCCTCGAGTGTGTAATTAAGAAAGAGAAAAAATACAAGTATGGGGAGGGAGGGGGGAGGGATGAATCAAAGCGATAAATGGCAGAATCTCAGTGGATCGTGGTAGGAAGGCCATTCTACCACTTACAATACCCTGTCACATATTAAAGTCATCTGCAAAGGATTCTGCCCGCCGCTTGATGGGAATTGTACTATAAGGCAGCCAATGCAGCTCGTCCGCTGTGAAGGCTTAGCTAGTGATACGTGCCTTTGGGGGTCGGATGGCCACTACTAAGGGTCGGCAAATGAACGACGAACGTATGCATCACTTCTAGCCTAAATTCTAACTTGGAGGGATTTAGTTATAATCCAGCACACGGTAGCTTTGCACCACTGGCTTTTCAAGCAAGCTCGATGACCAATTATGCGAATCAATAGTTCCTCTCGTACTAGGTTGAACTACCATTGGGAAACTATCATCAATAGTGTAAAACTAACCTATCTCACGATGGTCTAAACCCAGCTCACGTTCCTTTTTAGTGGGTGAACAATCCAACACTTGGTGAATTATACTTCATAATGATAGGAAGAGCTGACATCGAAGGATAAAAAACAACATCACTATGAACGCTTGGCTGTCACAAGCTAGTTATCCCTGTAGTAAGTTTTCTGACACCTCTAGCTTCAGATTTTGAAGGTCTAAAGGATCGATAGGCCACGCTTTCGCAGTTCATATTCTTACTAGAAATTAGAATCAAATGAGCTTTTACCCTTTTGTTCCACATGAGATTTCTGTTCTCATTGAGCTCGTCTTAGGACACCTGTGTTATCTTTTAACAGATGTGCCGCCCTAGCCAAACTAACCACCTGACAATGTCTTCAGCCTGGATCAGCCACTAAAGCGATCTTGGGTCTAAAAAGAAGGGCATTTCCCTACCTCCAATTCATGGAATAAGTATAATAACATTAAAAGTAGTGGTATTTCACCATCGCCATTTTTGGCTCCCACTTATCCTGAACCTCTCAAGTCATTTCACAAAGTCGGACTAGAGTCAAGCTCAACAGGGTCTTCTTTCCCTACTGATTCTGCTAAGTCCATTCCCTTGGCTGTGTTTTCATTGGATGGTAGGCAGGGACAATGGGAATCTTGTTAATCCATTCATGCACGTCACTAATTAGATAACAAGGCATTCAACTACCTTAAGAGAGTTATAGTTACTCCCGCCATTTACCCGTGCTTGGTTGAATATCTTCACTTTGACATTCATAGTACTGGGCAGAAATAACATTGCATTAGCATCTGTAGGGACCATCACAATGCTTTATTTTAATTAAACAGTCAAATTCTCCTTATTTATACCAGTTTTGAGTCGACTGTTCGATGCCCAGGGAAGGACCCCAAAGGGACTGTTCCCGATACGTCGCCTAGCTAGCATGCAACAACCCACTCTCACTATGGGAGCAGCTTGAGCATTCCACTGATAGTCAATGGGTTCAAGACTGGGACCCCCAGGCCCAGCCATAGAACCAATCCTTTTCTCGAGGTTACGGATTCATTTTGCGGACTTCCCTTGCCTACATTATTCCATTAGCCAGCGGCTGTACACCTTGAAGACCTGATACGGTTATGAGTATGACCAGGCATGGATGACACTCAATCCTATAGATTTTCAAGGGCTGTTGGGGGCGCACCAGACAATGCACAACATACGGTACCCTTCGAGCCATTGGACCTACCTCCGACTGAGTCATTTCCAAGGTGGATGAGCTGTTAAACAGAAAAGATAACTCTTCTCGAGGCCCCTACTGAAGTCACCGGACACCCTAATGCTCTCGTCAGCCGCCATAACACGATTCAGGAATTTTAACTCGATTCCCTTTCAAAGCACAAGTGCGAACACGCTATCAGACGGGCTTCTCTCATCTCTTAGGATCGACTAACCCATTTGTAAGTGCCATTCACATGGAACCTTTCCCCTCTTTGGCCTTCAAAGTTCTCATTTGAATATTTGCTACTACCACCAAGATCTGCACTGCTGGGCACTCCGCCCGAGCTCACACCTATGGTTTTGCAGCGACTGCCACACCCTCCTACTGATCGAGGGCCTGCCTCTTGACCCGACGGTTGGGTGTAGGTCACACGCTTCAATGCCATCCATTTTTGGGGCTAGTTGATTCAACAGGTGAGTTGTTATACACTCCTTAGCAGATTTCGACTTCCATGACCACTGTCCTGTTGTTGTAATCGGCCAACACCCTTTATTGGTTCTAGGTTAGTGCATAGTTAGGAACTGTAACTGAGCTTCCGGTTCTTCCCGCTTTGCTAGTTCTGCTTACAAAAAATGGACAACTTGGAGCTCTCGATTCTGTGGCATGGCTCAATTAAGCAGCTGCACCATCCTACCTATTTAAAGTTTAAGAATAGATCGAGGGTGTTGTGGCCTCGATGCCTCTAATCATTGGTTTTACTCCATAGAACTCAGTTTGATAGAAGAGGTTTTGGGGTAATGATTGAGTGACACCCACGTAGAGGTGCCCTCTGCCAAAAGGCTTTAGGCATAACTTACGTTCAATGACTCAATGGTTTGCAGGATCCTGTAATTCACACCAAGTAAATCATTTCGCTGCATTCTTCATTAATGTGAGAGCTGAGATATCCATTGTTGAGTGTCATTTAGATTCTCAAAGTATGACACATCCTTTTTGCACACCATTTTTGAGGCAATCGGGCTGTACGCTTTCTTATTTTACTTGGCGCATTTGGCGCTATGGTTTTCTTATCAAGCTGTGAATGAGGGATCATGAGGGCAAGGCAAAGCCTGCATACTGTGTCTCCTACTCAAGCCATGGTGAGGGGCTAACGCTAGATGAATCCTGTAGCGTGCCCTTAAAATATTAACATGTTTACGGGGTCATTCTGCTGGACAGGTTTTGACAATGATCCTTTCGCAAGTTCAACTATGGAAACCTTATTACGACTTCTCCTTGCTCTAAATGATAAGGTTCCGTGGACTTCTCATCTCGTCGCCACAATCTAAACACTTTACCGGGCCATTCAATTGGTAGAGTGATGGGTGGTGTGTACAAATGGTAGGGATATAGTCAATGTGACCTGATGACTCGCGCTTACTAGGAATTCATCATTGAAGACCAATAATTATAATGATCTATCCCCATCATGATGAAATTTCAAAGATTACCTAGGCTTGTCGGCTAAGGCTATAGACTCGTTGATTACATCAATGTAGCTCGTTTGGCCCAAAACATCTAAGGGCATCACAGACCTGTCATTGCCTCAAACTTCCTTGGCCTAAAAGGCGATAGTCCCTCTAAAATGCTGGCTGCAGAAGGATACCTCTGCATAGCTAGTTAGCAGGCTGAGGTCTTGTTTGTTAACAAAATTAACCAGACAAATCACTCCACCAACTAAGAACAGCCATGCAGCACTACCCATAGAATCAAGAAAGAGCGCTCAGTCTGTCAATCCTTACTATGTTTGGACCTGGTAAGTGTCCCCATGTTGAGTTAAATTAAGCCACAGGCTCCATTCCTAGTGGTGCCTTTCCATCAATTCCTTTAAGTTTTAGCCTTGCAACCATACTCCCCCCGGAACCCAAAGACTTTTATTTCTCATAAGGTGCCGGCGGAGTCCTAAAAGCAACATCCACCAATCCCTGGTCGACATCGTTTATGGTTAAGACTAGGACGGTATCTGATCATCTTTGAGCCCTCAACTTTAATTATTGATTAATGAATACATCCTTGCCAAACGCTTTCACAGTTGTTCTTCTTTCATAAATCCAAGAATTTTACCACTGACTATAAAATACTAATGCCCCCGACTGACTTAGTTAATCTTTACTCCGATCCCAAAGGCCAATAGAATAGGACCAAAATCCTATGATGTTATCCCATGCTAATATATTCAGAGCTTGGGCTTGCTTTGAGCACTCTAATTTCTACAAAGTAACAATGTCAAAGGCACGACCCGGTCAATTAAGGCCAGGAGTACATCACCGGCAGAAGGGACAAGCCGATAGGTGCACACCGAAAGGCGGATCGATCGATCCAACCTAAGGTCCTACTACGAGCTTTTTAACTACAATAACTTAAATATATGCCATTGGAGCTAGAATTACTGTAGCTGTTGGCACCAAACTTGCCCTCCAATGGATCCTCATTAAGGGATTTAGATTGCACTCATTCCAATTACCACACTCAATGAGCCCGATATTATTATTTATTATCACTACCTCCCCATATCAAGATTGGGTAATTTGCATGCCAGTTGCCTTCCTTGGAAGTGGTAGCCGTTTCTCAAGCTCCCTCTTTGGAATCGAACTCTAATTCTCCGTCACCCATCACCACCATGGTAGGCCTCCATCCTACCATCAAAAGTTGATAAGGCAAGAATTTAAATAATGCGTCACCGGCACGATGGCCGTGCGATCAGTCGAGTTATCATGAATCATCAAAGCAATAGGCAGAGCCCGCTGTAAGCCAATGACCCTCGATCCCCCCGCCCATAAGGTAAGCTTTAATGCTCTTCGGTGTGGAGTGGAGAAACAATGAGCACTGTGAAGCGTGCTAAGGGATAGTCCTCATTTTAGCGTGATGAAAATGGATAATGAAAGCGATGTTGAAGTTGAAATTTAGTCTAATTTATGTGTTAAGGGATACGAGACTTGGAATCCCATAGTTTAAGATAGAGTCGCCACCCGGTTAAGCTCCATCGGGAATTTGGGTATGATATTCCCACCGAGTGGTTGTACCGTTCCTTAAAATAGAGATTCTAAGTCCGGATGATGTTGCTTACTTTTCAATTTTTAAATCAAGTTGATTATATTTTAATAAACGTGACCTTAGTTCTTATATGATTTAATCCGTTTATTGTTTGGCGTTTTCGATTTATATGCCATACATCACACGAAAAGCGATAAACAAAGCAAAGTAAGAAAATAAAATTATTACCAGGCTTTACAAATACCTATATATTTTTCTAATGCGAGAAAATAAATAAGGCGATAAATAAATAAATAGTCAAAATAGAGTTTTAACCGAGCTTACTGACTTGGACCCGACTCCAAACGAGGTAATAGATATACGGGAATAATCATCAATGAAGCATGAATAAATAAATACGAAAAATAAACACATAGCATAAAGAAAAACATATTTTTGGATCTTTCGGGACAAAAACATAATTTTTAGGCCTTAATTAATTATCTAACAACCTAAAAAAGGTGAAATAAATTAACTAAATATCCTAAAATCAGATTTAACATATTCAGAATATTTTTTGGATTTTTAGTTGAAAGAAAACAATTTATTTAGATTTATTTAGTAAAAACACTATTTTTAAGCCATTAAAATGCATATTAAATCAAATAAAAATAAATAAAATCTAAAAACATAATAAAATAAATAAAAACTATTTCAGATTAGTCATAAACTTTTGAAAATTTTTCAGGTTGAAATCGGGGTAAAAAATGCAAGAAAATGGCGAAAAAGGGCTGAAAACAGCTTTTGGTGGCAAAGGGCTTTAGCGACAACCTTGACCGCCACTGCTATAGCCTTGCCCACTATAGTGGCAACGGTGAAGGCTATAGTGGTGGCGGTCAAGGCTGTAACTATAGCCTTGGTCGCGCCAAACCATTTTTCGGAGGGATACCGGTGTTTTTGCATCCATAAACTCAAAATCAATGAAGTTTTAAGCCGTAATCAACTATATTTCAATAGATCTATACTTAAAACACTCGAATAATGTTTATTTCATGGATTTGGGTAAGAAAACACCAAAAAACGTAAGAAATAGCGAGACCTTTATAGGGGTGGAGTTCACCTCCATAGCTATAGCCTTCACCGCTATAACAGAAGCGGCCAAGGCTATAGGGGTAGAGGTGAAGGCTATCCCTATAGAGGTCAGATTATTATTCGATGGTTTTCCAAAAACACCAAGGAAAAAACCAAGAAACAACACCAAAAGTAGCAAGAATAGCAACAATAGACAATAAATGAAGTAAAAGATCATGGGAACTCAATTTTGTTACCTCTAGGCCGTGAATCTAACTCGGGAGACTCAAATTGGATGTTTGGCAAGCTTTTGATAATTTTTCGACAAAATGGCAATGGAGACTGCGACAAAAATAGTGACAGATTATTAGGGTGGTATTTGAGGAAAAGTCTCTAAAACCCTATTTAATCCATTTTAACCTATGATTTCTAACTGATTTTAATGTTTAAGCTACGAGATCAAGCCTAAGAATAGCTAAGAATCAAGATTAGAGAGGATTAAACCCACAGTTTATGCTTTTCTTAAGCTTTCTTTGTCTAGTTCTTCCTTTTCTCTCTCTTGTTCTTGATTTTTCTCTCAAAAGGTTTTTTCTAAATTCTTAATCTGGAGAAAAAGTCCTCTAACCTCTCTCTTGGATTGGTTTAAATACTCTTACACATAAAAATCCACCAACTTAGGTGAATTTTTGAGAAAAATATGTGGCCAAATTGCAAGAGAAGGGAGAGAACGAGGTTGTGCCATGCCCAACGCCACCGTCTCGGCGGTGTCGGCTTTAGGGGCGGTGGTCACCGCCATGAAAGTAGCACCCACTGCCACTACGGTGGCGGAGGTTGCTGCTATAATGGCGGGGTGGCCACAATGGGGTGGCCACCTCAGTGGCGTTCACAGCCAGAAAGGGTAGCAGTGAACGCCACCATGGCTGCAATGGCTACCACAAGAGTGGCGTCTACCATCGCTGAAGGGCAGCTGCCACTACCACCGCCGCTGGCAGTGGTGGCGATAAAAGGGGGCTAGGGGGGCTGCTAGGGTTTTAGGTAGTCAAGTTTAGGGTTTGGCTTTGGTTAATTAGGGTTTAGGTTGATTAATTAGGGTTTAGGTAGGGTTTTGGTTAATTAGGGTTTAGGTAGGGTTTTGGTGGATTAGGGTTTTGGCTAATTAATTAGGGTTTAGGTTGGGTTTTGGTGGATTAGGGCTTTGGTTGTTCTACTTCCAACACCTATATCTTCAACTATGTTTATCCGATTAAGGCAATTCTTGACATTCCAGAAAGCTCGGAGAGTCAAAAATCTAATTATATAAATGAAACTTCTTGAAAATGTTTAAATCTTATAGAAAATTGCAAAACAAATTACTGCACGCGAGTGTAAGGAAATGGCTAATTCAAAATGCATGTGAATGATATTTAAGCACCGCTAAAGGTCTGAAATCATAAAAAATGTACTTGTCAAACGTGATTCAACCTTCCAAGAAAAAAAAACTAGACCATTTGAGGTTAGAGCAACAAGTCATCATCATTCCAAAGGGCACCGAAAAGCCTGTGCTCACAGGCTGCCCCTCAGGAGATTACCACTTGGCGAGTAAAGTGTGTTCTCACAAAAGAGCAAGGGATAGAGGGTTATACCAGACATACAAATTCTTGAACTGGTTGGCTTTTGGGATTGCCATAAACATTACCTATTAAGAACAAAATTGACTTAGAGATTAATTCGGTATTGCCTTCGTTGCCCCAAATGGTTTTGGGATGGATTGGTTGGTTGCTTTGGGAAAAATAGGAGTGGAATTTCTTGAGGCAGTTGCCTATTAATGGTCATGGGATGCATCATTAATGGACCTATTGGAGGGCGGAGGTTGAATTAGGCATGTCGGAGATAAGGGGATTGTCGAGAATGCCAAAGGCTTTACTGAGAAATGCCGAGAACTTCTAACAAGGTCGGACTGGGATTTACTTGGCTTAAATTGCATGCTGGGAATAAAAAATCAGATCCCTGGACTAGAATTCACACCAAGAACTTAACTGAAAGGTGCCGAGGACTTCTAACGAGGACGGACTGGGATTTGCTTGGCTTGAATCGCATGCCAATATTATTAAATGAGATCCCTGTACTAGAATGCACACCAAGAACTTAACTGGTGGGCGCCAAGAACTTCTAACAAGGTTGGACTGGGATTTGCTTGGCTTGAATCACTTGTCAAGAATATCAAACGATATCCCTAGACTGGAGCACACATTAAGAACTTAGCAGGAAGGTGCCGAGGACTTCTAACGAGGTTGGACTAGGATTTACTGGTAAAAATGCCTGAGGAGACCATTGGACTAAGTGTATAGTGCCTGCCATAGAAAATTTGAGATATTAGAGAGAGACATGAGCTGCGCTTTTGTTGCTTAATTGATTTTGCCAACGTAAAAATTTTTGTCCCTTCAATTAAGCAACAAAAACAGAAGAATGAAACTGAAATAAAGTTGAGATTTCCAGGAGTCCGGAGAGATTATCGAGGCCGAGCACCAAGGTTGGTTGATATGCCCCTTGAATGCAGCTTGAAACAACTATTGGAATGCCCTTAGTGGCTTTATCGATATGCCCCTAGGCATTTGCATTAAGGTGCCCCTAGGTATTTTTATTGAGGTGCCCTTGGGAGAAACTTCTGACTTCTGATTTTAGGATCCATATGGTTGGCCATCCTTCTGAATTGCCCTATAGTGTGCCTATCGAGAAGGCTTTAAAGCATTAGTAAGTGATATAAATCGCATTTTTATTACTTAATTGATTTTATGGAACAAAAATATTTTTGCCCCTTCAATTAAGCAATAAAAAAGGAAGAAAAAGAAATAAGAGTTAAGGTTTTCGAGAGGCCGGAGAAACTGCCAATGTTGAGCACTGAGACTAGCTGATGTGCCCCTAGGAGAAATTCTATCTTTGAATGTAGGACAGAAGACAATCCTGAGATGCCCCTTGATATAGGTTCTTGCTTGGAGGTCGAGTGCATTGCCTGAGGATATTTTTCTTTACTTTGTTTCTTGTGGAATTCATTATAGAATAATAGACATGACCTATATGAACATTATGCATGAATGTATGAATGCATTACATACTCAGAGTGGTCATCTTCAAGCTGACTGATTAACTTGCTTGATCGACTTTGCTCAATTCAGGGAAAGATCGACTTGTTTGAAAAGGGAGGATACATGGAATTGCTTTGTGGTACGGACAAGAAAAGAATGCCCCTGGAGGAGGATTAGGGATGTTACATAGATTAGGTGAGACTACCCCTAGTTGAGAATTAGGGAAGCTGAGGCGATTTGACTATGAATTGATTGTTGGATCAGGCATGACGGAGACAAGGGGGTGCACAAAGTAAAGCTCAAGATTCTAGATAATAAATGACCGGGCGCTATCACTACCAATGAATTCTAGCAAAGATGTCTTCAAAAGATTAGGATATTATAGAATCGAGATGCTCGGTTGCGGTCAAGAATTGAGCGGACACGGGTGGAGGACGAATTTGAGTCCTTCGAATCTATTAGACTGGCAAACATATTCATGCATTCTGATGCTTATGGCAATGATATAGATATCTCGATGTGATTGATGGCAGTCGGTAATCTTTGTTCTAATTGTCTTAATTGTGGCGTAGACCCAGATATTGTATCGGGCCCATCAGACTTGTTTACCATTTTGCTCTTATGTTCTAATTTTTTCTTGGACCACTGTTTTTAGGTTTTGAATCTAGCGAACACTCCCGACTTTTGCACAGACCTCGATTCTTTTCAGTCTATCAGGATTTTTGCCTTTTATCTTTAGTTTTGTCTCTTTTGAGGAATTGGGTTGACTGCATGGAACCCCATGTTTGACTTACTTGCAACATTTCGCCTTTAGGGCCCAATATATATTCATTCAATCACAAACATAAAGAATTTAGTAAAAGTGACATTTCCATTAGTTGAATTAAGTTTGAGTACATGATGATGATAATCATTTCTATTGACCCAAACTCTGGTGCTGACTAGCCTATGAAGGTTTTCTAGCCAACATACTCTCTTAGCTCATTTTACCCTAACTTTTGCCTAGACTACCCTTTTTGGATTTTCAGTCTAGTTGGTTATTCTTGCACCCTAACTTTTGCCTGACTAATTTATAACTTACCGATTGGCGGGATACACCCTAATTTTTGCCCGAGTAGTAGGGGACCACTCATCGGGTGATTGATTTATATATGCTTTTTATGTGCCGCTTTTTTGGATTTGATTCTTTTGGTTAGACATGATAATACTTCAACCTGTTTTGATTGATAGTGTTTACGAACTCGGTACCATCCAAAATCTTCATGCCTCTAGAATTGGGTATCTTTCTAATTACATAAGGTCTTTCCCAATTCAGTCAAAACTTCCCCCTTGGGTTAGTGCTGGTTGGCTTTAGCTGCTTTGGAATCAGATCGTTGGCCTTTGACGAATACTTTTGATGCTTGATGCGGTTGTTGTTTAGCCTCGATATGCGCATTTGATATATCTGAAGACCGTTTAAGCTACTTAGGCGACGCCTTAGTCCATTGGGGTCTCTTTGAGCTGGGTTCAATGTGACTCTCGATTTCAATTATCCTACTAGCTCATGGGCAATGCGGTGAAGATCTGTGGTGCTTGGACCCAAATTTTTTATCGAGCAGGGGGTGCCCTTTAGGATTGAGACCCAATGTCTGAAATGAGGTGAAGAGGTAGGTCACACCGTTCGAAGACGTGCTTCTCGATGAACTTGGCCATTTTCTCGGTGGTGATGTTGGTGAAAGACTCGGCTCCCCCTATTTTGAGAAGTAACTTACCCCTCTCTTAATGAAGTAGTGCTCATTTGTTGATGAGGGTCAAATCTCACTAATCATATGTCCCCTCCACCAAGAATGGCCAATGAGGAGAGAAATAGGGAAGGATTGGAAGGGTTTGGATAATAGTAAGGACTAATGGAGTATTGGGGTTGGAAATTTTGAGAATGGGTGGGTGAAAAAAAGGTAAGCCTCAATTTTGTCGAAGGTAATCTGGCGATGCTCCTTTTCCATAATAGGATGACACTTCTTTGGTAGTTTGAAAATGGGCTTGCAGATAGTCGATAGGCCGACGATGAATTGATTGACATATTGGATCTATCTAAGGAAGTACTGAGCTTCTTTTTCTTCTGTCTCAGGTGTGAAGATGGGATGCTAACCTGATGACAAACCTTGGGTGTGTAGGAATGACTAGGCGAAGGCATTAACATGATCTTTAAGCACTCGTTATCTCTCATTTTCTCTTAAAGATTAGGTCATTAGAAAATGGTTATCATCTTAGATTATCATCTTCACTCGAATTTATTTCAGGTAAAGAAACATCATGAATACTGAACACATTATGCTTGTGATAAAATGAATGCATGGACCCAGCGGGCGAAATAGCAAACAGATAAACAAAAGCAAATTCTTTCGTTAAATTTAAGTGCCTTAGAGGCAGAATTGTTCACATCAAAATACTAGAAACATAAAGAAAGAAGATTACATCATAGAAAAAAAACATCCTCCACAGGCGGAGGGTCTTGATTGGTAGAGCCAGTAGACTAATCATCCTCCATAGCTTTTGTTGGCGCGTCGTCGAGGACGAAGTCCAAAACCTTTGTTTGCTTGGCTGATAACTTTTCTCCTTCATCCGCTAGAGACCTCATGGGATTCTTGTCAGATTTGGCAGCAGAATTGGTCTACATAGGGTTGTTGGCTGAACTGGAGGAGAGCATGGCCAATATAATATCTTCGGGGAGACAGGAATTGATCACACCTACTTCATCACTCGGGCTTGGTGATGGCTTCTCCACAACATCAGTCTTCCTAACAGGTTAAGCCATTTAATGGCCCTGTCTAGAGGCTTGCAATGATATGTTGTGTGTCCTCCCTGAATATGATAGCGATAAAAGTTTCTTCCTTCTTCGGGTGTGGGAACACGATATTCATGAAGAGAGGTAAGCATGACTTTCTCGAGTAACTTGGCAAATAGAACACTAAGGGAAAGGTTCCATGGAGACACGAATGCTTTCTGAATAGGTGTCCGAGCAGGCACGGCTTGAGCTGTGGAAGTATTCCCCTGAGTGACGACTTGGACTGCAGCTGTCTTTTCCTCAGTCAGAACTGGAGCAAGTTCAAAAGATTGAGAATCATTCTCTTGTTAAACTGGGGTTTGCCACTTGGCTTGCTAGCCCTTTCCTTCTCTTCCCGACACATGATCCTCTTAGCCTTTTTAAAAACTATTTGATAGGACTCGAAAGAGTCGGTCTCTATTTCTTTTCAGAGCATCAGGAGAGCCCCATCAAGCAACTTTGGGATCATTTCTTTAAGGCTGAGCTTTTGCTTCAAGAGAACCTGAGTGGCCATCCATCTGTTAAAGTAAGATTTGAAAGCTTCACTGGGCTTCTGTTTGTCTGCCTCCAGATGCTAAATTATGGTCTCCTTTGTAGAATTAAATCCATAATGGGCAATCAAAGCTGCACATAGGAGTTTCCAACCGAGGATTGTAGACTCTGGAAGAGTATTGTACCACTCGAGAGCAGGGCCTGAAAGGGTACACGGGGAACAACTTGGCCAGCACCTTATCCCCAATCTTTTGGACACGCATGATTCACTCATACATGACTATATGGGACTTTGGGGGCCTTTGCCTGAATAAGCATCCATTCGAGGCATTGAGAAACTTTCAGGCTCCCAATCATGACCTCTTACTTCTTCCCTATCCTCATCCTATTCAGAAATTTCCGAAAGAAAGCCGCCATTTCGAGCGTCACGCCCGAAGGCTGTGTGACCTGGTCATATGGAGATGGCCCGAACTGAAAGGGTAGAGGAGCCAAGGTTTTGATTTACGAGCAAGAAAAAGGATTCTGAGGGTAAGTAGTCTCACAATGAGTGGCCACAAAGCTAAGGAGAGAGGTTGTGAAAATAGCCAGCTGTACCGGAGGGACAACAAAGCCACTTGAGGGGACTATCATCTGAGTAGTAAATCCCCTTGAGAAAGTGAGGAGAATAGGAGACCGCAGAATAAGCCTTGAGTGCACAAGGGGATAAAAACTGAAGGTTGGTGGAGCAGATGATAAGAATGGCTGAGAAGAGCTTTGCCCAAACTAAAATTGGGTTTATTAGAAAGGACAAACAGGAGGGACCGGTAGTATCGAAAACTGATTTTGAACTAGCGAAGATTGAACTATCTCCCCCTGGAGCTTGAAAAATAGGCCCCACTGGCCTTTGATACTCTCTTTCCTCCTTGAGAGCGGATCTAACTTGCTCTTGAATAGTGGCCCGAAACATATCTGACTAGAGGAACATTGCCATAGCATTAGCCAACTCTGAACCCAACTGAGATCGCCCCTGATCAGCCGGCGGGGAAGAGACAGGTGAAGGAGTGCCCTAGGTTAAAAACCCGCTAGGCGGAGGAATATCAGACATAGTAGGAGTAACCGATTCTAACACCAAACGGTGAACTAAACGGCGATAGAGTCGCAACCAAAGAGGGCATTGGCAGCGAGGATGTCTTAACTTAACTGATTAAACTAGAAGATGATCAGCCCGAATCAAACCATGAATAAGAGGGATGATAACATAAATATTCGAGTGATGAATGCCATATATATCAGGGGTGGTTTAGAGAGGTAGAGAGCAGAAGAGCTTATGATGTGAAGCTTAACCCTAAAATACGTAAGACATACAAATTCCTTACTAGGCAAGCGTACTAGGTACAGGTCATTGGGACTTAAAAGATCTCAGGCATTTTGTGAAATTCTCCCTTTTAAGCGAGGGGAGAGTAGAGGTAAACAAAAACCAAAAATAAAGATCGGCCACAGGCAGCCTATGCATGAGCATTGCATGAATGAGCACAACACAAGTAGCACATGAAAGCAAATAAACCTATTCCAACCTTATGACTCCCACGTAACGCCAATTTGTAGTCTGGGGGTAACTCTAGCACTAGGAAATGGCGAGAGAGTATACGACCTAAATCTAGATTATTCTAGTGAGCCTAAAGGGAAGTTGCAATGGCTAATTTTATCGTGGTTCATAGTCTCAAACTATTGGTGTCATGGAATGACACTGTGGAAGGGTCTCATTTAACTTGATTCTATGTAACTCAACCACTCCTCAAATGAGTGCGACCGCGAGAATTACACGTTAGTTGAAATGAGTGTTCCACCCACAAATATCCCCAATTCTTGGTGAGCATGAGGTGTATAAGTGAGCTTCACGGGGGTGATAAAATGGCACCTTAAGACTTAGAATCTAACTAAGTGGTGGATAAAAAGGCATATGAAATAAAGCGTTGATTTAAAAACAATTTAGGCATATCATCAAAATCCGATAACCAAAGGTGAAAACGAGAGCGATTTTCAAATTTTAAGTTAAAGGAAGATCCCTAGTGGAGTCGCCACTGTGAGCCGACGACCCTCGATCCCCCCGCCTGCATGGTAAGATTTAATGCTCTTCGGCGTGGGGCGAAGAAACAACGAGCACTGTGAAGCGTGCTAAGGGATAGTCCTTATTTTAGCGTGATGAAAACGGATAATGAAAGTGATGTTAAACTTGAAATTTAGTCCAACTTATGTGTTAAGGGATACGAGACTTAGAATCCCATATTTTAAGATAGAGTCGCCACCCGGTTAAGCTCTACTGGAATTTGGGTACGACATTCCCACCGGGTGGTTGGACCATACCTTAAAATAGAGATTCCAAGTCCAGATGATGTTGATTACTTTTCAATTTTTAAATCAAGTCGATTATATTTTAATAAACGTGACCCTAGTTCTTATGCAATTTAATCTGGTTTTTATTTGGTGTTTTTGGTTTATATGTCATACATCACATGAAAAGCGATAAACAAAGCAAAGCAAGAAAATAAAATTATTACAAGGCTTTACAAATACCTATACATTTTTCTAATGCGAGAAAATAAATAAGGCGATAAATAAATAATGGGCAAAACCAAGTTTTAACCGATCTTATAGACTCAGACCCGGCTCCAAATGAGGCAATAGATATACGGGAATAATGTTAAATAAAGAATGAATAAATAAATACAGAAAATAAACACAAAGCATGAAGAAAAACAAATTTTTGGATTTTTCAGGACAAAAACATAATTTTCGGGCCTTAATTAATTATCTAACAACCTAAAAAGGGTGAAATAAATTAACTAAGCATCATAAAATTAGATTCAACATATTCATAATATTTTTGGGATTTTTAGCTGGTATAAAATAATTTATTTAGATTTATTTTGTAAAAACACTATTTTTAAGCCATTAAAATGCATATTGAATCAAATAAAAATAAATAAAATCTAAAAATAGAATAAAATAAATAAAAACAATTTCAGATCAGTCATAAACTTTTGGAAATTTTTCGGGTTGAAATCTAGGTAAAAAAAAAAGAAAATGGCAAAAAAGGGCTAAAAATAGCTTTTGGCGGCGAAGGGCTTTAGAGACAACCCTGACTGCCACTACTATAGCCTTGCCCGCTATAGTGGCAGTGGTGAAGGCCATAGCGATGGCGGTCAAGGCTGTCACTATAGCCTTGGCCATGCCAAACAATTTTTTAGGGGGATACCGGTGTTTTTGCATCCATAAACTCGAAATCATTGAAGTTTTAAGTCGTAATCAACTATATTTCAATAGATTTAGACTTAAAACACTCAAAATAATGTTGATTTTATGGATTTGGGTAAGAAAATACCCAAAAAACGTAAGAAATAACGGGACCTCTATAGGGGTGGAGTTCACCTCCCTAGCTATAGCCTTCACCGCTATAACAGTCGCGGTCAAGGCTATTGGGGTAGAGGTGAAGGCTATCCCTATAGAGGTCAGATTATTTTCCGACGATTTTCTAAGAACACCAAGGAAAAAATCAAGAAACAACAGCTAAAGCAGCAAGAACAGCAACAATAGACAATAAATGAAGTAAAAGATCAAGGGAACTCAGTTTTGTTACCTCTAGGCCGTGAATCTAACACAGGAGACTCGAATCGGACGTTTGGCAAGCTTTTGATAATATTCCAATGAAATGGCGACGGAGACCGCAACGAAAATAATGACAGATTATTTGGTTGGTATCTCAACCTATGATTTCTAACTGATTTTAGTGTTTAAGCTATGAGATCAAGCCTAATAACAACTAAGAATCGAGATTAGAGAGGATTCAACCCGGATTCTATGCTTTTCTTAAGCTTTCTCTCTCTAGTTCTTCCTTCTCTCTCTTGTTCTTGATTTTTCTCTCAAAAGTCATTCTAAATTCTAAATCTGGAGAAAAAGTCCTCTAACCTGTCTCTTAGATTGGTTTAAATACTCTCACGCACAAAAATCCACCGACTTAGGCAAATTTTCGGGAAAAATACGTGGCTAAATCATAAGAGGAGAGAGAGAACGAGGTGGTCGTGCCATGCCCAATGCCATTGTCACGGCGGTGACCCTATAGGGACGGCGGTCACCGCCATGATAGCAGCATCCACCGCCACTACGGTGGCAGTGGTTGCTGCCATAATGGCGAGGGTGGTAACAATGAGGGGTGGCCACCCTAGTGGCGTTCACTACCACAAAGGGTGGCACTGAACGTCACCACGATGGCAGTGGCTGCCACAAGAGTGGCGACCACCATCGTCAGAGGGCAGGCTGCCACCGCCACTGCCGCCGGTGGTGGTGGAGTAAAAAGGGGCTAGGTGGGCTTCTAGGGTTTTAGGTAATTAGGGTTAGGGTTTAGCTTTGGTTAATTAGGGTTAGGTTGATTAATTAGGGTTTTGGTTAATTAGGGTTTAGGTAGGGTTTTTTTGAATTAGGGTTTTCGTTGATTAATTAGGGTTTAGGTAGGGGTATGGTGGATTAGGGTTTTGGTTGATTAATTAGGGTTTAGGAAGGGTTTTGGTTGATTATGATTTCTACTTCCAACACCTATATCTTCCACTACGGTTATCCAATTAAGGCGATTCTTGACATTCCAAAATAGCTCAGAGACTTGAGAATCCAACGCTATGCATGGCACTCACTGAAAATGTTTGGATCATATAGAGAATTGCAAAACAAATTAATGTGCACGAGCGAAAGGAAATAGCTAATTCTAAATGCATGTGAATGATATTTAAGCACCGCCATAGCTCTGAAATCATCAAAAATGTACTTTCCAAATGCAATTTGACCTTTCAAGAACAGAACAACTAGACCATATGAGGTTAGAGCAATAAGTCATCATCATTCCAAGGGTCACTGAAAAGCCCATGCTCATACCCACGTTGACATTTTATCTAATAAATGCATCCCTTCCAGAAGTTGGGGTTTGTTGCATGTATTAGCTCTAGAATTACTACGGTTATCTAATTAGTAGATACCATCAAACAAACTGTAACTATTTTTTGAGCCATTTGTACTTTCACAGTCTGAATTAGTTCATACTTATGAAAGCATGCCTTAATCTTTGAGACAAGCATATGAGTACTGGTAGGATCAACCACGTAGCATTCCTCCATGCCATCGACAACATCACAAGGCCATGGCTACCCGTGATTACCGAAACCAAAGGCTATGATGTAGGCATGACGGTCATTGTTTGTAAGGGACTAAGAGAATAAGAAGGAAACTAAATCCCTCTACCTGCATAGCATTCTGCATCCGAGAGCACATGTCGTCCCATGGGCCATAATAGCCTATAAGGCATGTCGGGCACACAAGAGCCGCAGTGTGGGCTATCCTATTCCTAAACAAGTCATAAGATGGATGTATGTTTGAAGGCGCCATCAAATTCCTCTATGTTGGTATGTAGTGTAGGAACCTTATCAGGCCCCGAGACAGGAATAAGTCTTCTGGACACAACTGAGTAGCCTTAAGGCGGATAGTTCAATTCTAGAACATGGTGCCTGCAAACCTCGATGACCAAAACACAACTCATGCACCGCAGTGTGCAATGAGTGACAACTCCACCAAACGAACTGCACCGCTTTTTTCATGAATGAAGCAAGCAATGCTGAAAATGCTAAACGGAGACATCCCCCGCACCGCTGTGTGCGAAAGAGAGTAAACAGATCCCACAAATATTTTCCCTATTAAATGGCCCTCAATCCTCTCTACGTTTGGTAATAAATATCTCATTCCAATCAAGACCATTGAAACTTCTCCACAACTGACATGCCACCGTTATCAGGGAAAACCCAACATGGAACCCCTCCACATTTAGTAACAAATTACCCATTCCAACTGACCTTTACAATAACTCAAGAACTAACATGCCACTAGGTAGGTGTCGGACTCGAGAGCGTGCAACAAGTCAGTAGGAATATTGCATCATCAAGGTAAAAATGACAGTCCCGATGAAATTATTTTTGATAAGAAAGTCAATTTTTTATTTTTTCTAGTGGGACTACCGGTGTGCGGGGTGCGTGAGGCGTGCAGGGGTGGGGAGGGACTGCCGGAGCACCGGGGAATGAGGTAAGTGCGGGGGTGGGGATGGACTACTGTAGTGATAGGGAGCACGGTAAGTATGTAGTGGGGAGGGACTGCTAGAGCACCTAGGAGCGCAGTAAGTGCGGGGGTGGGGAGGGACTGCCGATGCATGGGGTCTCGTGAGGCGTGCGGGGGTGGGAGGGATAGCTAGAGCACCGGGGAGTGCGGTAAGTGTGCGGTGAGGAGGGACAATCGGAGAGCCAGGGAGTGTGCTAAGTGTGGGGATGGGGAGGGATTACTAGAGTGCTGGGGAGCATAATAAGTCCGGGGGTAGGGAGGGACTACCGGCATGCTGGAGAGCGTGAGGCATACAAGGGTGGGGAAGGACTTCTGAAGTGTTGGTGAGTGCGGTGAGTGCGGATGGGGAGGGACTGCCAGAGCACCGGGAAGCTTGGTAAGTATAGGGGTGGGGAGGGATTATCGGAGCGTCGGGGAGTGCGGTAAGTATGGGGTAGGGAGGGACTGCCGGAGCGTTGGGGAGCGCGGTAAGTTCTGGGGTGGGGAGGGACTCCCCGAGCGCTGGGGAGTGCTGTAAGTATGGGGTGGGGACTGCCAGAGTGCCAGGGACTACGACAAGTGTTAGGGTGGGGAGGGACTGCCGGAGTGCTGGGTAACACGGTAAGTGCGAGGTTGGGAGGGACTGCTGGAGCGCTGGGGAGCGCGGTAAGTGCAGGGTTGAAGAGGGACTGCTGGAGCACCGGGGTGCAGTAAGTGCAAGGGTGGGGAGGGACTACCAAAGGGGGAGCGCAACATGATGTTGGGGTTGGGGATAAGGACTGGGTCACCCCCTTATAGTAGTCCTTATACTGTCTTCAGTGCTAGGAGGAAGAACCGTTGACATGTCTAACCCACCACCACCCCCTCAAAAACATCCTTAAAGTTCTCATTTTAATCTAAAAATTTGCACACTAGCTGATTGAGCTCCAATAATTATTGTTGAGAAGTTTCACGAATTTTCAAAAAGTGCAGGTATTTTTGTTTAATTAAAAGCGTGTAAATTGAAAAATTCATGAAAATTAGAAAAATGTTATTGAAAAATTTTAAAATATTTTGGAAAATTCTCTAACATGTTGAATGACTTATTACAAAAAAAATCCCAAAAATAATGAATTTTGGATGTTGTTTTTGCATCGCCGTTAAATCCTCGGGCACCCTCGTTCGCACTTGAGGAAAATCTCATGCCCCCTATGCATGCTTACGAGCGCTTGTGAGGAATATCGTACTCTCATGCGTGTGCTTGCAAGAAATCCCGCACACCCATATGTGCGCTTACAAGGAATCCTGCACCCACCACGCTAGCTTGCAGGAATTCTCGCACACCATGCGAGCGCTTGCGAGGAATCTCTCACCTCTCATGCGCGCTTATAAGAATTCTCGCACACCACGCACGCTCTCATGAGGAATCTCGTACCCCCATGCATGCACTTTCAAGGAGTCCCGCACCCCCTCGCGCGCTTGTGAGGATTCGCACACCCCCATTGTGCGCTTGTGAGAAATACCGCACATTGTTCACACCTGCAAGCCATCTTGCACACCCGTGGATGCACTTGCAAGGAATCTCATACCCCCCGCCCGTGCTTGCTAGAATTCTAGCACACCATGTGAGCGCTTGCGAGGATTCCTGCACCCCTCGTGTGCACTTGCGAGAATTATCTCACACCATGCACGTGGTAGCAAGGAATCCCACACCCCTCGCGCACACTTGTGAGACTTTTCGCACCATATGCGAGCACTTATGAGAAATCCCGCACCTCACATGCTCTCTTATGAGAATTCTCGCACACCGTGTGCGTGCTTGTGAGGAATCGCGCACCCCTCACACGCCCTTCTAAGAATTCTTGAACACCATTAACGACCTTACGAGGAATCTCACACCCTTAGCGTGCTTGTAGGAATTATTGCACACTGTGCGAGCACTTTCGAGGAATCCAGCACCCCTCGCGTGCCCTTTCGAGAATTATCACACACCGTGGGTGGGCTTTTGAGGAATCCCACACCCCTCACGTACACTTATGAGAATTCTCGCACACTATGCCGTGCTTGTATGAAATCCCGTACCCCTCACGTGTGCTTGCAGGAATTACCACAAACCGTGTGAGCGATTACGAGGAATCATGCACCCCTTATGTGCCTTTATGAGAATTCTCGCACACCGTGTGCATTCTTGCAAGGGATCCCATACTCCTCGTGCACGCTTGCAAGAATTTTATCACACATTGTGCGCACTTGCAAGGATTCCTGCACCCCTCGCGTGCGCGTGCGGGAATTCTCTCACATTGTACGAGCGCTTACAAGTAATCCCGCATCCCTCACGCACCCTTGCGAGAATTCTCGCACACCGTACGCACACTTGTGAGTTATCCCGAATCCCTCGCGCACACTTGCAAGAATTATCGCACACTGTGGGTGCGCTTGTGAGGAATCCCGCACCCCTCGCGTGTACTTGCGAGAATTCTCGCACATCGTACAAGCTCTTGCAAGGAATCCCGGACCCCTCACACGCACTTGCGAGAATTTTCGCACACTATGCACTTGCTTGCAAGGAATCCTGCACCCCTCTCGTGGACTTGCATGAATTCTCACATACCATGCTCGCGCTTGTGAGGAATCCCGCACCCTCGCACGCGCTTACAAAGAACTCTCGCACACCATGGGTGGGCTTGCGGGAATTCTTGCACACTATTTGGCATTTGTAGGGAATGCCGCATCCCATGCACGTGCTTGCGGGGAATCCAACACCCCCTCACGTGCACTTGAGGGAAATCCTACACCCCATCGCACTCACTTATGACAACTCTCGCACCCCCTCCTGTAATCTTAAACCCCAGGCACGCTATTGCGGGGAATCCCACATGACCTTTTGAACGCTCTTGTGCACCCGTGTACGCACTCCCGCACCACCTCATGCGTGCTCTCATGCACCCATACGTGCACTCCCTCACCACCTCATGTGCGCTCTCGTGTACCCGTGCGCTCACTCCTGCACCACCTGGCTCACCAATGCGTGGACTCACTCGCACACCCCATTGAGCGCACCCTCGAACCTAACCGACATTTTTTTTATTCAGTATTAATTTCTCAGTCACTCACCCACTCTTTTACGTGAATATGTGTCATGGGTATGTAAATAATAGTGTTGGAATATTGCGGGTTAAAATTTCTAATAATTTTTCAAGTGCCGACCGACATTTTTTTCTTCATTATTAATAAAAACTATTTTACGTGAAGAAAGTTAATGTTATTATTAAAAAAAATTTCTTCATTTTTTTCTCTTTTGCATTAATAAAATTCATATTGTTAAAATTTCAAATAAATTTTCAAGTAAAGCTAACGCTAACCATAATCCTAATCGACAATTTTTTGTTCATTATTAAAAAGACTCTTTTATGTGAAGATGGGTTTTTAAATAATAAAGTGAGAATATTGCGGGCTAAAATTTCAAATAAATTTTCAAGTGTCTTTAACGCTAACCCTAACCGACAATGTTTTACTCATTATTAATAAAATCCTTTCACGTGAAGATGTGTATTTAAATAAACTTGTGAGAATATTGCGTGTTAAATTTTCCAATAATTTTCCAAGTATTCCTAACCCTAACCCTTACCCTAATTTTTTTATTTATTGTTAACAAACTTCTTTTACGTGAAGATGTGTGAAGGTATTTAATTAAACATGTAGGAATACCGCGGGTTAAAATTTTCAGTAAATTTCCAAGTAAAGCTAACCCTAACCCTAACCGACAGTTTTTTTGTTCATTACTAATAAAACTCTTTTAGGTGAAGTTGTGTGTCATGGGTATTTAAATAATAAGGTGGGAATATTGCAGGTTAAAATTTGCAATAAATTTTCAAGTATCTTTAACACAAACCCTAATTGATAATTTTTTATTCATTATTAATAAAACTCTTTCACGTAAAAATGTGTATTTAAATAAACATATGGGAATATTGCGGGTTAAATTTTCCAACAAAATACCAATTGGGTGCAGCTCAATTGGTACACCACTTAATGTTAGTGATGGGAGGTCCTAGGTTCAATACCGAACCTCTTCAAAATAAAAAAATTGTCCAATAAAATTTCAAGTATCTCTAACTCTAACCCTAACCCTAACCCTAACCTAATTTTTTTTATCAATTATTTTTTTTGAAAACCCCTTGGAGGAATAGTGTGTCCCTCCAAAGGCTAAAAGTTTGGAGCGGGTGAAAATTTTGGAGCAGAGTTCCCAACCAGGTTGGTTTCCCCTCTTGCCTACAAAACACCCACCCCTCTTTTATTAATAAAAAAACTAGACTACCATTCTCAAGATGAGAACGAAAGCCGGTCAATTACAAGAAAGTAGCAAACTCGGAAAATTAAATACATCCAATGTAACAAAGCTAACATTACGCCTACTATATTTAAAAATAAACCAGCAGAGATGAACGCTAGAACCAAGAATGTCCTCTGAGCTCATCGTACCTTCAAACACAAATCTATTTCTTCTCTTCCAAATGGACCAAGCAATTAGAAACCACAGCGACGTACCAAATTCTTTACCAACTCCCATTGAGAAATACTCGCGTCAAGCGAATAAAAAATCAGCCCCCTTTACAGGTATGGTAACCGAATTACCGAATAACTTGAATGCCAGAGACCAAACCTTGTAGCTATTCATGCAATGCAGCAGGGCGTGATCGGTAGTTTCTTCCATCTCACAGAACGGGCAGATACAATTAGTAATAGCCTAACAATTGTGGTGGAATAGGAAACTTCTAGTTGGTAGCCTACTATGGAAAACTAGCTGACCAAAGAAACCCACTTTAGGAAGCAAATATGCATCCCAAACCAACATAAAGTTAACACATGGTTTTTGCCATTTAGATAAATTGTAATACCCCGAACAGAATGAAGCCGTCAAAAACGATCTCCCAGCCCCCGCACCCTAAACAAAATAGTCTGCATCACTAGTAAAAATAATTTGACTCTGCTGTCCCATATCCAATCTGCCATCCTCTCCCCGATTAATGAACAGAGACGGACAGCCCGTAATGATCCAGTTTTGAAGCTCTGTCCCCCTCTCCTACCCCGAGATTCTCAAATTTTGTTTCCAGAAGGGCCTCAAGAATGGATCCGATCCAAATAAGAGCTGACACCCTTCAGCTACCGAGCACCATTTCCGATTACATAATCTGTAGAGCACTAAGTTTGTAGTCCAGTTGTCATGCTAAAAGAAGCATCCCATACTATTACCGATCTCAACCCGAACCTGGCTTTTAAAAAATTCCCACAGCTCACTATTCTAAATACAACACGAAACAATATCTTTTCATGTGTGAGATAGCCTATTCCAATCGTAATTCGCAATACACCACCATGATGCAAACCTGTATTTTCTAACACAAACCTCATACCATAACGACCCTTGCTTATCGCTTTGGACTTTCCAAATCCATTTCAGCAATAGACTATAATTCACAAGCCTGAAGTCCCTAATATACAAGCCCCCTAAATTTTTTGGTAAGTTAATCATTGCCCAACTCACCCTACAAATTCCCCTACCATTAGCGTCCCCTTTCGATACAAAGTTATGCATAAGCTATTTAAGTTTTGCAATACCCACTCTCGGTATTTTATTTAAGGACAAAACAAAAATTGGAATAGAAGATAGGGCCGATTTCATAACCACCACACAACCCGCATAAGATAAACATTGCCCTTTCCAACTGGATAAGCGATTCTAAAACTTACCAATCAAAGAGTTTCGACACTAGAATTCACCTAGTACTCAGCGGAGTACCAAGGTATGTAATCAGAAAATTCTCCACCTTACAGCCTAACGTGCTTGCACAGGATTGAATGATCGACTCCTGAAGATGAATACCCATAATTGAACTTTTATTAAAATTAGTTCCCAGCCTAGAAATTAATTCAAAACATCGTAAAATTCTAACAAAAATAGGTAAAAGGGACTCATCAGCAGGAAGAGAACACATGTATCATCAGCAAACTGCACGATAGAATTGTCCATATTATATCCATCAATCCGAAATCCAAGTAGCAACCCAGCACTGACACTTGCCACAAAGATCTGCTTCAACCCCTCACTCGCCAAAACAAAAATAAATAGAGATATAGGGTGGCCCTGTTTCACCCCCCTCTCTAGAGTAATAGGCTCGTTTGGTGCCCATTGATTAGAATTGACGTTATAGAGTTCCTCCTACAGCTTGAAAGCCATCTAATCCACTTTTCGTCAAACCCCATACTCCTAAAGACCACATCAATATACAACCAAGATACATAATCATAAGCTTTATGAAAGTCGAGTTTAATAGCAATACATGGGTTTCTGCTTCTGTGTAATGAAGGAATTATTTCTGATGCAATAAATGAACATTCATGAATATTTTTTCCCTTGACAAATGCAAACTAGTTCTCAGATATCAAGTTTGGAAATAATGGCTACAAGTGATTCACCAAAATCTTCGACACAATCTTGTATATACCATGAATAACAGCAATAGGTCTGAAATTAGACAATAAGGAAGAGCTAGGTACCTTCGAAATAAGAACAGTTTAGGAGGACTTAATTGCATTAGGGAGATAGGTGGATTCGTAAAATGTATGGAATAGCTTCAAAATTTTGTGCTTCAACTCACCCTTGAACCTTTTGTAGAAGAAGGAATTAAACCCATTAGGTCCCGGTGCCTTTCCTACATTAAAAGAACAAACCGTAGCCCAAATTTTAGCCTCCGAGAAAGGCTCAACTAACCTACTATTCTCTATAGCATCCACGAACTTGAAATTTAGACCGGCCAGGTCGAAAGGCACTTATGTGGTTCCCAAAAATAGATTCGTGTAAAAGTTCTGAATAGCCGACTTAATCAAAGCTAAATTACAGGTAATAACACTATCAACCTCAAGGTGCGATATCTGATTACCCCTAGAATGAGTCGAAGCTACTTTATGGAAGAAAGTTGTGTTGTCAACACCTAACCCCGTCAAGTTAACCCTTGATTGTTGGTGTCAAATTTTTTCTAAGCTTTGACTACATGTAGTAAGAGAATTCCGCACATTCCGAAGCTCAGAACCCATAGAGACATCCACAGGCCGAGAAACACTAGAGTCTATCAAATCTAGATCCTGCACTTCTAACACCTTAATTTTCTGCTCCAATACCCTAAAATTCGAGAGTTGCAAGGCCGAATAGACTCCCCTAATTTCCTCAACTTAGAATCAATATCACTGCCGCTTCTAGATCTCTCTGAGCAAATATCATGCCATTTTCTGGTAATAAATGGTAAAAAGCTATCAATATCCCACCAACAATTTAGAGAACGGAATAATTTACCACCCCTCATGCGCACGGTATGCGATTGAAAAACTATAGGAAGGTGATCCGATAACGTAGAATCAATAATCATAATATTTAAGTTCGGCCATTTATCCAAAATGTTCCCAGAAACCAGCACCCTATCAATCCATGAGAAAGATTGACTATTAGACCACATATAATCTCTTCCTATTAACGGTAAATCAAACAACACACAGTCATTCATAAAATACTGAAATCGGACCTTCGAGTTGGATATATTACCATCGCCCCCAAATTGCTCAGGCTGTGTAGAATTTCATTAAAGTGACCACAAATCACGTTATCCAACTCTTTAATTATAGGCAGCAACTCAATCTACATCTAATTCCTTTCACCATAATTAACAGGTCCATACAAGCAAACAAGATCAAACTCAACCTGATTCAAATCAACATGCAAAATACACCACCTTTCTCCTGCATCGGTCACAATCGCCTGGATTAATCTAGAGTTCTGAGCAACCACAATCCCACCAACACAACCCTTGAGAAGGTACACAATTAAATAGAAAATCATTATGCCCCCACAATTTCCTAATGGCTTGATCCAAAACCCATTCCACCTTGGTTTCAACTAATATAATCACCTATAAAAACCACTTATGAACCCAAAACTGAACAAAATATAGCTTAGCCCCATTCAAGAGCCCACCTTGATAGTTCCAACACATAATTAAATGACATAAAAATTAATCACAAAAACCTTGAGAAATGAATACCAGCTTACTTCTGCTGGTCCTCCAAGATCTTCACAAGCCTCCCTTCATTTTGTTCATTGAATAGACCCAGCTTCTCCCCTACATGAACAATCATCAAATTCTCATTCTTGATCGGGACATTATCTTGAGTTCTAACAATCAATCTGTTCACATTCAAGATGTCAGGCTTTGATAAACCAGAACTATAATTCCCCCCCTAAATTAATTGCTCCAACACCTACCAAATTGTCCGACTCCTGAATAACCTTACAAGAACCCTGACCCATGATTTCGTTACTAGAGGATCTCTCCACACTCTCACTAACTCTCTAAATAGGGCTGTCCACCCTCTACGACATACTTAATATATAAATCATCTCAGTTGGCTCACACGACACCTCTGATACAAAGCTTCAGATTTTTACTAATAGTCCAAATAGGAGCCGACACCAGGCAAGAAACCACATCAAGGCAATTGGGACACTCAAAGTCACTATCTATAGCAACAACACTACCGAACCTAGACGTTATTCCTCTAACCAATTCCTTATAAATAATCAAAGGGGGTAAACCCATAAAGTCAAGGTACATAATACACTCTTTAGGGACGAAATCAACCGATAAGGGCTATACCGAAGTCACAAGATGTTACATAGTACCCCAAACCCCATTCACATACTCCTACAGCAAATCCACAAAGGCAAACGACACCACAACTAACTCACCCCCAATTGGGGTAGCAAATTCCACATCAAAACCATAGCCACATAATAAATCACCAAAACTATGAACATGAGAAATATTTTTAAGACGGATGAGACACACCCTATGTTTCCAAGGCGCCAAACTAATCATGACTAATCTATTAGGGAGCGCTATAATAGGGCTACTAGCTTTCTTAGTTGGTTCCTTACTCATGGCTGTAATCGAGTCCTTGCTATTAGTCATTATAGCCGCGAAAGATTTGTTATCTTGGTGTGAATCATGGAAAACATGCCTTTTCTTCTGAGCAATCTTCATTACTGAGGGAGGAGGCGGCAATACTACATCTCTAGAATATCTAGCTCTATATGCTCAAAGTATAACAACTCCGATGATTACTGAATTGAGACAATATAGCGCCTCATAGAATGGCAATGATCCATCAAAGTCGATAAAACCAAAATTTAGATTTTTCATGTTTCCCTTCTTTGCAACATAGACACTACCAAACACTCCATACTTATGAAAATCGATCGCATCACTTTAGACCATACAGATTAGGAAAATTCTCAAAATAGGCTTTAGAGGGGCTGTTTGAGGGGCTGTAGTTTAGACGTAGCTAAGGTTGGTGCCACCTAGGGTAGTGTAATTGGGAGGATGAGAATTGAGGGCAATAATGCTAATCATAGTGAAGAGGGCAGCGAGGGGATGATCGGCGATGGTATAGTGATGAAGGGCGACATCGTTCTGATGTGTTGAGGGCTGATCGCCTAAGTTCGGCCATCATTTTGAATTTTTAATCTTTTATTAAGAGTTAACAAAAATCTTTTATGTGAAGATGTGTCATCAATATCTAATTTAGCTTATGGCAATATTTCGGTAGATTTTAAAGTGAAGCTAACGATAACCCTAACCCTAACTGACCATTTTTTGTTTATTATTAATAAAACGCTTTTTTACGTGAGAATGTGTATTTAAATAAAACGCTTTTTAGGTTAAAATTTCTAATAAATTTTCAAGTATATTCTGAAAGCATCGATCGGAGAACTACAAATTTTTGGTATGCTTCGATTTTTATAACACAGGTATATTATAGAATGAATAAGCATTTGCTTCACAAAACCTTGTATAGTATAGCAGTTGAGATCGAATATGACTCTAGAGGTCTCAAGTTCGAGACATGTGTGTGGCGATTTTATCTAACATGAATTATCTTTTTAAGATCAGGACTTTTGGGTATCCTTTAAATGTTGAAACAAAAAAAGCGAGAATAAATTGTTTTCTTTTTGAATCAAATGCGTTTTCACCAGAATATCATCGGAAGGATATAGCAGAGCAATGTTCTTGTGGGATGCTCTATGTTGGCCAATGCAAGTACCTAGGGCTCGACAATGTTGTACCATTCTATAACTTATGCATGCACACTTGTATATAATTGAGTGAATCTATGTACACACTTGGGTAGAGCTGGGGATTTTCATGTACTCGTGCACTTGCGTATATGTATGCATAGGGTACATGAGCCTTGGGTGTGTAATTAAGAAAGAGAAAAAAATGCATGTTTGGGAAGGGAGGGGGGAGGGACGAATCAGAGCGATAAAGTGCTGAATCTCAGTGGATCGTGGCAAGAAGGCCACTCTGCCACTTACAATACCCTATCGCAAATTTAAGTTATCTATAAAGGATTCTGCCTGCCGCTCGATGGGAATTATACTTCAAGGAGGCCAATGTAGCTCGTCTACTACGAAGGCTCAACTAGCGGCACATGCCTTTAGGGGCCGAATGGCCCCTACAAAGGGTCGGCAAATGAGCAGCGAATGCATGCATTGCTTTTGGCATGGATTATGCTTAGAGGCATTCAATCATAATCCAACATAGGGTAGCTTTGCGCCACTGGCTTTTCAACCAAGCGCGATGACTAATTGTGCGAATCAACAGTTCCTCTCATACTAGGTTGAATTACTATTACTGTTATCAATAGGGTAAAATTGACCTATCTCTCGACAGTTTAAAACCAACTGACATTCCTTATTGGTGGGTGAACAATCCAACACTTGGTGAATTCTACTTCACAATTATAGGAAGAGCTGACATTGAATGATAAAAAAGCAACATTGCTATGAACGCTTGGTTGCCACAAGCCATTTATCCCTGTGGTAACTTTTCTGACACCTCTAACTTCAAATTCCAAAGGTCTAAAGGACCGATAGGCCATGCTTTTCACGGTTCATATTTGTACTGGGAATCAGATTCAAACAAGCTTTTTTACCCTTTTGTTCAACACGGGATTTTTGTTCTCATTGAGCTCATATTAGGACACCTGCATTATCATTTAAAAGATGTCCCACCTCAGCCAAACTCCATACCTGACAATTTCTTCCACCCGGATCGGTCACTGAAGCAACCTTAGGTCTAAAAAGAGGGGCATTGCCCTGCCTCTAATTCATAGAATAAGTAAAATAATGTTAAAAGTAGTGGAATTTCACCGTCGCATACACCTCTCAAGTTGTTTCACAAAGACGGACCAGAGTTAAGCTCAACAAGGCCTTATTTCCTCACTGATTCTGCCAAGCCCATTCCCTTGGCTTTGGTTTTGCTGTATAGTAGATAGGGATAGTGGGAATCTCATTAATCCATTCATGCTTGTCACTTATTAGATGATGAGGCATTTGGCTACCTTAAGAGAGTCATAGCTACTCCTGCCGTTTACCTGCGCTTGGTTGAATTTCTTCACTTTCACATTTAGAGTAGTAGGCTGAAATCACATTACGTTAGCATTCGCAGGGATCATTGTAATGCTTTGTTTTAATTAAAAAGTCGGATTCCACTTCTCTGTACCAGTTTTGAGTAGACTATTCAACACCCGGGAAAGGACCTCAAAGGGGCCATTCCCGATCCATCCCCTGGTCAGCATGCTGCAACCCGCTCTTGCCGTGAGAACAGTCGAGCAATCCACCAACAGTCGATGGGTTTGGGATTGGTACCCCCAGGCCCAGCAGTTAGAGCTAATCCTTTTCCTAAGGTTGAGGATCCATTTTGCTGACTTCCTTTACCTACATTGTTCCATTGGCTAGAGGTTGTTCACCTTGGAGACCTAATGTGGTTATGAGTACGATTGAGTGTGGATGGCACTTGGTCCTCTAGATTTTCAAGGGCCGGCAGGGGTACACGGGACACCATACGACGTGAGGTACTTTTCCAGCGGCTGGACCTTACCTCCAACTGAGTCATTTCTAGGGTGGGCGAGTTGTTAAATAGAAAAGTTAACTCTTTTTGAGGTCGCTGCCGACTTCTTCAGACTCCGAAATGCTGCCGTCAACAACCATGACCCTGTTCGGGAATTTTAACATGATTCCATTTCAAAGCTCACGCATGAATGAGCTATTGAATGGGCTTCCCCCATCTCCTAGGATCGAGTAACCCATGTGTAAGTGTCGTTCACATGGAACCTTTCCCCTCTTCGGCCTTCAAAGTTCTCATTTGAATATTTGCTACTATCACCAGGATTTGCACTGATGGTCGCTCCAACTGTGCTCGCGCATTGGGTTTTGTAGTGACTGCCGTGCCCTCCTACTCATCGAGGCCTGGCTCTTGCCCCGATGGCCGGCGTAGGTCACATGCTTCAGCGCCATCCATTTTGGGGCTAGTTGATTCGGCAGGTGAGTTGTTACACACTCCGTAGCAGATTTTGACTTCCATGACCACCATCTTGCTGTCTTAATCGACCAACACACTTTGTGGGTTCTAGGTTAGCGCATAGTTGGGCACTGTAACCCAGCTTCCGGTTTATCCTGCATCGCTAGTTCTGCTTATATAAAATGGCCCACTTGGAGAACTCAATTTTGTGGCACAGTTCAATGAAGCAGCCGCACCATCCTAACTATTTAAAGTTTTAGAATAGGTTGAGGGCGTTGTGCCCCTAATGCCTCTAATCATTGGCTTTACCCGATAGAACATGTTCTACATGTTAACTATCCCAAGGGAAACTTTAGAGGGAAGAAGCTACTAGATAGTTCGATTAGACTTTCGCCCCTATTCCCAAGTCAGACAAATGATTTGCACGTCAGTATGGCTGTGGGCCACCATCAGAGTTTCCTCCAGCTTTACGCCACACAAGCATAGTTCACCATCTTTCGGGTCCTGGTAGGCATGCTCTCAATCAAACACTTCTCAAAAGATTAACATCGGTCGGCGGTTCAACCCTCAAGGGGATCCTGCTAATCAGCTTCCTTGCACCTTACGGGTTTACTAGCCCGTTGACTCACACACATGTCAGTCTTCTTGGTCCGTGTTTTAAGACAGGCCGAATAAGGAGCCCACTGGCCGATGCTAGGCGGGCGTAGGTGCCAAAGCATACCGTGAAGGTGCGTGCTACTTTCCACGATCGTTGCGACTGTCTATCCACAGGCATTTCAAATACTTAGGTTTGGGCCGTCGCCACAATCGGTGTTGATTTGGACCCCAAGCCAATCGGCGGACCAACTGTTGACCATTCCACATTCGACCAAGGCGCATCGCCGGCCCCTATTTGCTTCCCTCTAGACAATTTCAAGCACTCTTTGACTCTTTTCTGAAAGTCCTTTTCATCTTTCCCTATCGGAACTTGTTCGCTATCAGTCTCTTACCTATATTTAGCCTTGGACAGAATTTAACGCCCGATTTGGGCTGCATTCCCAAATAACCCAACTCGCATACAGCACCTCGTGGTGTGGCAGGGTCCGGGCATGACTAGGCTCTCATGCTCTCTGGCTCCCCCTTCTAGGGGACTTGGGCCCAGTTTGTCACTGAGGATACTTCTCCAGACTACAATTAGGACATCGATGGCACCCGATTCCCAAATTGGGCTATTCCCAGTGTGCTCGCAATTACTAGGGGAATCGTGGTAAGTTTCTTTTCCTCTACTTATTGATATGCTTAAACTCAGTGGGTATTCCTACCTGACCTAGGGTTGCAATGCGAGTGTGCCCTTGGGTATGCTTTGGGGCATCCTAGGTCATCAAGGACATCTTAGCACACACGCCATTCTATGAGGGTCATACAACCACCGATTGGCATGGCGTCTTTACCGTAGACCAAATATTTGTGCCAACTACAAGCATTCAGTGCACAGGAGCCCATCATCTGAACTAGTAATACCCCTTTCAATAGAAAGGGTTTGGGGTAATGATTGAGTGACACCCAGGAAGACGTGCCCTCTGCCAAAAGGCTTTAACCGCAACTTGGGTTCAAAGACTTAATGGTTTGCTGGATCCTTCAATTCACACAAAGTATCGCATTTCACTACATTCTTCATCGATGCAAGAGCCAATATATCCATTACCAAGAGTTGTTTAGATTCTCAAAGTATGATGCATCCCTTTTTCACACAATTTTCGGGGTAATCAGGCTGCACGCTTTCTTGTTTTACTTAGTATGTTCAGCATCGGGTTTTTGTTAGTAGGCTGTGTATGAGGGATCATGAGGGCAAGGTAAAGCATGCATACTATGTCTCTCACTCAATCATGGTGAGGGGCTGACGCTGGATGAATCCCGTGGTGTCCTCTCCAAATATTAACATGTTCACAGGTTATTCTGCTGGGCAGGTTTCGACAAAGATCCTTCCACAGGTCCACCTATGGAAACCTTGTTACGACTTCTCCTTCCTCTAAATGATAAGGTTTAGTGGACTTTTCACGATGTCACCAACGTCGAACCGCCCACATTGCTGTGATCCAAACCCTTCACTAGATAATTCAATCGATAGGAGTAATGGGCGGTGTGTATAAGGGCAAGGACATAGTCAATATGAGCTGATGACTCGCGCTTACTAGGAATTCCTCGTTGAAGACCAACAATTGCAATGATCTATCCCCATCATGATGAAATTTCAAGGATTACCCGAGCTTGTCGGCCAAGGCTATAGACTCATTGAATACATCAGTGTGGCACGCATGCGGCCCAAAATATCTAAGGTCATCACAGACCTATTATTGCCTCAAACTTCCTTGGCCTAAAAGGCTATAGTCACTCTATAAAGCTGGCCGTAGAAGGATACCTCTGCATAGCTAGTTAGTAGGCTGAGGTCTCATTCATTAATAGAATTAACTAGACAAATTGCTCCACCAACTAAGAATGGCCATGCACCACAACCCATAGAATCAAGAAAGAGCTCTCAGTCTGTCAATCCTTACTATTTTTGGACCTAGTAAGTTTCCCGATGTTGAGTCAAATTAAGCCGCATGCTCCACTTCGGGTGGTGCCCTTCCGTCAATTTCTTTAAGTTTCATCCTTGTGACTATGCTCCCCCCAGAACCTAAAGACTTTGATTTCTCATAAGGTGCAGGCGGAGTCCTAAAAGCAACATCCGTCGATCCCTAGACGGCATCATTTATGGTTGAGACTAGGATGGTATTGGTCGCCTTTGAGCCCCCAACTTTCATTCTTGATTAATGAAAACATCCTTGGCAAATGCTTTCGTAGTTGTTCGTCTATCAAAAATCCAAGAATTTCACCTTTGACTATGAAATACGAATGCCCACGACTATCCCTGTTAATCATTACTCCGATCCTCAAGGCCAACAGAATAGGACCAAAATCCTATGATGTTATCACACGCTAATGTATTCAGAGCGTAGTGTCACAAACTTAGAGTTTCACCACAAGCATTAGTGCGACCTTAGCTCGATCTTGCTTCTTTCAAAGAGAACTAAGTAAGCCTTTTTGATTGGAAAGCTTAGCCAAAAAGAATGATAAACATAGAATAAGATGTAAAAGACGTATGTATTTATTACACAAGAAGCTTTTATAGTATATCTTTTACAAGAGCTTAGCCCTTAATGTTGTGCTTGACTTGTATGTTTTTGGGGATTGATTACAAATGAGGGATGTAAGGGTATTTATGGCCATTCTACCTCAATAACATGTGGACGACATTTATAAGGAATATTCCTAGGATATTCTACCTAAAAATCCATAAAATATTGAGTAAAGTCGGCTTGGATAGGTCTAGAGCACTTGTAGAATGAATCTGCTCGAATCTGGAACAATCAGGTGCTATAACAACGCTTTCTGATTTTTTGCGACACTTTTAGATCCTATAGCAACACGTTTCAGACTTCTTGCAATGCGCTGTGCACATTGGGCTTGCCATTTGTGGGCTATTTATGGACTGGGCTGCCTCCAGGCCTATTTTTATGCCATTTCTCACCAAGTACCATGTCTTTTTGTGATCCTTTCATATTTTCTCACACTATCTTTTGCACCATGGTAGCCAATCATCTTGTGGACCTTTCTATAAAATTTTCCCCTCGAGAAAGTCCATGGTTAGTAGGTTGGCCCCGTTCTCATGCGAGTGGTCTTCTTGGCACACCGTATTATCGTAATGCACTTTCGCAACCCCGTCCGATGCCTTGCTGCCCCATTTCCTCTTTATGGCTCAACTTAGCACTTCTTGCACACAAGTAGCAATGTTTTGCGGAGTAAGAATGATGACCCGTGACAGTAGGCTTGCTTTGAGCACTCTAATTTCTTCAAAGTAATAGTACCGGAGGTAAGACCCCGCCAATTAATGCCAGGAGCGCATCACTAATAGATGGGACGAGCCGACAGATGCATACTAAGAGGTGGACCGATCGACCCAACCCAAGGTCCAACTACGAGCTTTTTAATTGCAATAACTTAAATATATGCTATTGGAGCTAGAATTACTGCAGCTGCTGGCACCAGACTTGCCCACCAATAGATCCTGATTAAGGGATTTAGATTGTACTTATTCCAATTACCAGACTCAATGAGCCCGGTATTGTTATTTATTGTCACTATCTACCCTTGTCAGGATTGGGTAATTTGCATGCCTGCTGCCTTCCTTGGATGTAGTAGCCATTTCTCAAGCTCCCGCTCTAAAATCGAACCCTAATTCTCCATCACCCATCACCACCATGGTAGGCCTCTATCCTACCATGGAAAGTTCATAAGGTAGAAATTTGAATGATACGTCGCCGGCACGATGGCCGTGCGATTCGTCGAGTTATCATGAATCATTAGAGCAATGGGTAGAGTCCGCATTGACATTTTATCTAATAAATGCATCCATTCCAAAAGTTGACATTTTATCTCATTTTATCTAGAATTACTACGGTTATCCAAGTAGCAGATGCCATCAAACAAACTATAACCGATTTAATGAGCCATTAACATTTTCACAGTCTAAATTCATTCATACTTACACATGCATGGCTTAATCTTTGAGAGAACCATATGGCTTCTAGTAGGATCAACTAGGTAGCATTCCTCTATGCCATCAACACCCTTATAAGGCCATGGGTACCCGTGATTTAAGAAACCCAAGGCTATGATGCAGGCATGACGACCATCTTTTGTAAGGGTCTACGAGAATAAGAAGGAAACTAAATCCCTCTGCCCACATAGCATTTCGCATTTGAGAGCATATGCGCCGTCCCATAGGCCATAATAGCTTATAAGGCATGTCGGACAGACAAGAGCCGTAATGTTATCCATCCTATTCCTAAACATTGCATAAGACGGATGTATGTTCGATGGCATCATCAAATTCCCTATGTGGGTATGCAGCATAGGAACCTTATCATGCCCGAGAGAGGAATAAACCTTCTAGACACAACTAAGTGGCCTCAAGGCGGACAGATCAATGGACGAGCATGGTGCCTGCCAACCCCGACAACTGAAACACCACTTATGTACCACCGCATACAATGATCGGCAACTCCATCAAACGAACTGCAGCGCTTTTTTCATAAATGAAGTAAGCAATGCTGAAACGTCGAACGAAGACATCACCCACATCGCTGTGTACGAAAGAGAGTAAATAGATCCCACAAATCTTTTCCTGATTAAATGGCCCTCAATCCCCTCTATCTTAGGTAATAAATTATCCATTCCGATCGAGAACATTGCAACTTCTCAAGTCCTTACATGCCATCATTATCAGGGAAAACCAGACATCAAAGCCCTCCACATTTTGTAATAAATTACCCATTCCAACTGACCTTTACAACAACTCAAGAACTAACATGCCACTAGGTGGGTGTCAGACTCTGAAGAGCGTGTAATAGGGTAGTAGGAATGTTGCATCATCGGGGAAAAACCGACAATCCCGGCGAAATTATTTTTAACAAGAAAGTCAACTTTTTTTCCAGTTGGACTGCTAGTGTGTGGGAGTGCGCAAGGCATGCGGAGGTGGGGAGGGACTGGTAGAGTGCTGGGGAGTGCGGTAAGTGCGGGGGTAGGGAGGGACCATCAGAACGCCAGGGAGCACGGTGAGTGTGAGGTGGGTAGAGACTACTGGAGTGTTGGGGAGCGCGGAAAGTGTGAGGGTAGGGAGGGACTGCTGGAGCTCCAAGGAGGGCAGTAACTGTGGGGGTGGGGAGGGACTGCCGGTGTATGGGGGTGCACGAGGCGTGCGGGGGTGGGGAGGGACTGCCGGAGCGCTGGCGAACTCAGTAAGTAAGTAGTAGGGAGGGACTATCGGAGCACCGGGGATCGCTGTAAGTGGGGGAGGGGAGGGACTACTAGAGCACTGAGGAGCACGGTAAGTGCGGGGGTGGGGGGGAACTATCGAAGCACTGGGGAGCACGGTAAGTGTGGGGTGGGGAGGGATTGCCGGAGCGCAAGGGAGTGAGGTAAGTGTTGGGGTGGGGAAGGACTTTTGGAATATTGGGGAGCATGGTATGACAGTTGGAGCACCAGGGAGTGAGGTGAGTGCTGGGGTGGGGACGGACTACCGGAGCATCGGGGAGGTGCCAAGTGCAGGGTGGGGAGGGACTATCAGAGCGCCGGGGAGTGCGGTAAGTACGGGCTGGGGAGGGATTACTGGAGCGCTGGGTGGGGGCGGCAAGTGCGGGGGTGAGGAGAGACTATAGAAGGGAGAGTACAACATAACGCTGGGGTGGGGGAAGAGGATTGGGTCACCCCCTTATGGTAGTCATTATGCTGACTTCAGTGCTAGTTGGAAGAACAGTTGACATGTCTCACCCACCACCACCCCCTCCAAAACGTCCATAAACTTCTCATTTCGGTCTAGAAATTTGTACACAATCTTATTGAGGTCTAACAAGTATTGTTGAGAAGTTTCGTGAATTTTCAAAAATTGCGGGTATATTTTTTATTAAACGTGTGAAAACTGAAAAATTCACGAAAATTAGAAAATGTTATCCAAAAATTGTAAAATTTGGTGGAAAATTTTATAACATGTTGAATGACTTACTAGAAAAAAAATCCCATTAATAATCAATTTTGGATGTCGCTTTTGCATCGCCGTTAAATCCCCATGTACCCTCACTCGCACTTGCAGAAAATATCGCACCCCCCTGCGTGCGCTTATGATGAATCCTGCACATAATGTGCCCGCTTGTGAGGAATCTCATACCCCCATATGTGCGTTTGTGAGGAATCCCACACCCCACGCATGCACTATGGGAATTCTTGCACATCGTGCGAGTGCTTGCGAGGAATCCCGCACCCCTCGAGTACTTGCAAGGAATCCCGCACCCCTCGAGCTCTTACGGGAATTCATGCACACCATGTGAGCGCTTGCAAGGAATCCTGCACCCCTCACACGCGATTGCGGGAATGCTCGCACACCATGCAAGCACTAGTGACGAATCCTGCACCTCTCATGCGCTCTTGCAAGAATTCTTGCACACCGAGCGAGCCCTTATGACAAATCCCACACCCCTTACGAGCACTTGCGATGAATCTCACACAACTATGTGTGAGCTTGTAAGGAATCCCGCAACCATTATGCATGCTTGTGAAGAATCTCGTAGCCCCATGCGCGTGCTTATGAGGAATCCCGTACCCCCTCACACGCTTGAGAGGAATCTTGCACCCCCGTGGCAAGCTTGCAAGAAATACCGCACATTGTCCGTGCATGTGAGGAATTTCACACACCTATATGCATGCTTGCAAGGAATCCCACACCCCTCGAAAATGCCTATAGGAATTCTCGAACACAGTATAAGCGCTTACGAGGATTCTTGCACCCCTCATATGCACTTGATAGAATTCTCGTACATTGTGCACACACTAGCAAGGAATCCTGCACCCCTCGTACGCACTTGTGAGAACTATCACACACTGTGCGCGAGCTTGTGAGGAATCCCGCACCCCTCGCACGCCCTTGTGAGAATTCACACACAATGTTTGCACGCTTGTGAGCTATCGCGCACCCCTTGAGTGCAATTGTGAGAATTCTCGCACACTGTGAGTGCAATTGCAAGGAATCCCGCAATCCTTGCGTGCGCTTGCTTGAATTCTCACACATCGTGCGAGCACTTGGGAGGAATCTCGCACCCCTCACGCATCCTTGCGAGAATTCATGCACACCATGCGCGCCGTTATGAGGAATCCCGCATCCCTTGCACTTACTTGTGAGAATTCTCGCATACCGTGTGAATGCTTGCAAGGAATCTGACACCTCTCTTATACACTTGCAGGAATTCTTGCACATGGTGTGAGCGCTTGCAAGGAATCCCGCACCCCTCGTGTGCCCTTACGAGAATTCTTGCACACCATATACGTGTTGTGAGTTATCCCGCACCCCTCATGGGCACTTGCAAGAAATCTCGCAGACCGTGCACGTGCCTGTGAGGAATCCTACACCCCTCAAGCGCGCTTGCGGGAATTCTCGCACACCGTGTGAGTGCTTGCGAGGAATCCCACACCCCTCGCGCGCACTTGTAAGATTTCTCGCACACTATGCGCGTGCTTGTGAGGAATCCCGCATCCCTTGCACGCACTTGCATGAATTCTCACGCATCATGCACGAGCATGCAGGAATTCTCGCGCACCCTACGCACACTTATGGGGAATCCCACACCCCCTCAACCGCACTTACAGGGAATTCAACACCCCCTCGCACTCACTTACGACCACTCTCACACCCCCTTGCACACAATCTCAAACCCCGTGTAAGCTGCTGCAAGGAATCCCGCACCACCTCATGCTCGTTCTCGTGCCCCCGTGTGCGCACTTCTGCACCACGTCGCACACCAATGTACGCACTCACTCGCACACCCCATGGCGCTCACCCTCACACCTAACCGACATTTTTTTATTCAGCATTAATTTCTCGCTCACTCACTCACTCTTTTACGTGAATATGTATCAAAGGTATGTAAATAATAATGTTGGAATATTGCGGGTTAAAATTTCCAATAATTTTTCAAGTGCAGACCAACATTTTTTTTCTGCATTATTAATAAAAACTCTTTTACGTGAAGAAAATTAATGTTATTATTAAAAAAAATTTCTTCATTTTTTTTATCTTTTACATTAATAAAATTCATTATTGTTAAAATTTCTAGTAAATTTTCAAGTAAAGCTATTCCTAATCCTAACCCTAACCCTAACCGAGAATTTTTTTTATTCATTATTAATAAGACTCTTTTACGTGAAGATGGGCTTTTAAATAATAAAGTAGGAATATTGCAGGTTAAAATTTCCAATAAATTTTCAGGTATCTTTAACACCAACCCTAACCGACAATTTTTTACTCATTGTTAATAAAACCCTTTCATGTGAAGATGTGTACTTAAATAAACATTTGGGAATGTTGAGTGTTAAATTTCTAATAAATTTTCAAGTATTCTTAACCATAACCCTAACCCTAATTTTTTTATTTATTATTAATAAAACTCTTTTACATGAAGATGTATCATGGGTATTTAAATAAACATATGGGAATATCGTGGGTTAAAATTTCCAATAACTTTTCAAGTAAAGGTAACCCTAACCCTAACCGACAGTTTTTTTTGTTCATTATTGATAAAACTCTTTTACATGAAGATGTGTATAATGGGTATTTAAGTAATAAGGTGGGAATACTGCGGGTTAAAATTTCCAATAAATTTTTTTTGAATGAAAATGCCCAGGGGAAGCCAATATGGCTACACCCAGGCAATTTATTATTCAAAAGCTATTCACAAGGAGTGATCAACAAATTAGTTACACGAGAGTAAACGTTGTAGAAAACTAAATACATCCGAAATAAGAAAACCCATACTACGCTTCCTACATATAAATAACAACCAAGCAAAGTAAATACTCGACGTTACAATGTCTTCCGATCTAAGAGTGCTTAAAGATGTAGGTATTGCTTCGCTTCCACAACGACAAAGCAATCACGAACCATAATGTGGTAGCAAAATCTCTACCCGAAGCAGAATCAAAATGAGACAGCCATAGTTCAATGAATGCACCACACGATAATAGCATAGTGACCAAGATTCAAAATAGCCGAAATAATTGGTGCCATACTCGCAAACTCCCAGGACAAAAGAATAGCGCATGAGACATTGTCTTAGAAATACCACAAAAGGGGCAATCATCGTTGTCTATAACCTTACAGCCTCTGCTAATTAAAAAGAATTTTGTAGGCAAGCACCCATGAAATATAAGCCACCCGAAAAAGTGAATTTTTGGCAAAATATTGGATTCCTATAGTAGCTTGAAATTCAATATCGGTGTTGTCCAGCATGGCTGGCAATAAAAACAACGACAGAATGAACCCACCGTGTACCTATTATACGATTCACCCAACCAAATAAACAAATCTGCAACCATAGGGAACCCTTAGTCTCTATGAACATCCCCACCTACGATCATCCTATTCCTCTCAAAATAAGAAGGACACGCCACAGCGATCCACTGTTTTAGTTGGCAACATCGCTCTTTTGCTGAAATACGTAGGTTTTGCTTCCAAAAAGGTCGACCAAAAGCATCCATTTTGAATGAAAACTTGCATCCCTATCACACCGTGCAAAATTTCCTATTACAGATAACATATAGATAAGAAAATAGCAAATACAGGGGCTGATCAGATGTCTAGTTATCATGCCAGAAGGACAACATATCACCATTCCCAACAATCACCCGATTGGATTTCTTAAACAAGTTCCTATACCGTTCATCCAAAATACACAAAGAGTACAACCCTTTCCATATAAGAGATAACCTTCTAGTGTCACAATTTTCCACCTCCCTCCATAAGCCAAAACCATTTTGGCGCACACAAATTTCATACCAAAATGATTGATGATTCACATTTTGCGTTATCTACGACCACTTCAAAAGCAAGCTATAATTGACTAGCCTAAAATCCCTTATATATAGACCCCCTAACTCCTTTAGGAGAGCGATGGTACTCCACCCCACCTTGCATAAACTTCTACCATCGAGATCTCCCTTCCACAAAAAGTTCCTTATTAATCGGGTTAGTTTGTTATTGATTTCCATGGGCATTTTTGTAGGGACATTAAATAAATTAGAAGTGAAGCCAGGATTAATTTAATCAACACTATCCTCCCTCCATGCAATAAGTAGTTTCCTTTCCAACCTGCAAGTATGTTCCAAAATTTCAGTACCACCGGTGTACAAGCTAGGACAGGTAGTGGTTTCGAACTAAGAGGTGTGCCTAAAAAAGTAATCAAAAAATGTCCCACTTTACACCCAATAAAATTCGCATACGAGGTCAAAACCGCATCCTGAACATTCACTCTCATTAACAAACTTTTATTGTCATTAATCTTTAAGCCTGAAATAAACTCAAAATAGTGGAGAACTCTAATAAAAACCGATACAATAGATTCATCGGCCAATAAAAAGCAAATTATGTCATTAGCAAACTGTAACACCAAAGTATCCAACTCCGAACCCTCTAGCTAAAAACCGGGTAGCAGTCCCTCCCTAATTCTGGCATCCAATATTGTTTCAAACCTTCCATAGCTAATAAAAAGATAAAGGGAGACAATGGGTCTCCTTGTTTGACACCACAATGGAGACGAATTTGATCACAAGGTGTGCCAATAATAAGTATAGATGTGGATGAATTTTTCCTACAGTTCCTCAACTAAGAAACCCATTTATCTCCAAATCTCATTCTCCTAAACACCTCATCTATATACATCCAGGACACACTATCATATGCCTCATGAAAATCTAGTTTGAACACCATACAAGCCTCTTTTCATGAATGACTTGAGTGTAACACCTCGGACGCTATGAATGAACACTCATGTATACTTCTTCCCTTAACAAAACCAAATTATGAATCCATTATCAGCTCAGATAGACAAGGTTGTAATCGATTTGCCAAAAGCGTCGCTAGTAATTTATAAACCCCCCCATGAATTAACTCAATCGGTTGGTAGTTCGATAAAGCGCATGACCCTAGAATTTTTGGAATCAAAACCATATGTGATGTCTTAATGTCTTCAGGCAGCCTACATGTAGTGTAGAATCTATTGAAAAGAAGCTTAATCTCCCCTTTTAAATCCTCCTAGAACCATTTGTAAAAGTAAAAATTGAAGCCATCAAGTCTCGGAGCCTTATTTTCCCCACACGAACAAAGAGCAGGCCAAATTTCATCGTCCAAAAAAACTACTGTCAGTCTCGAATTTGACTCAGAGTCCACACTTCTAAAACCGATCCACCCTAAAGAAAATGGAACCACTCTATTTTTAGCAAACAACTCCAAATAAAAATTACGTATTTTTGTAACAATAATATCCGGTTCAAAAATCAATTCTCCATCTTCTTCAAGTTGACTAATATGGTTAACACGAGCTCTAGAAGAAGCAATTCTATGAAAGAAACCCGTATTCTTGTCCCCCAACATCGTCCACCTCACCCCCGATTGTTGATGTCTTATGTTTTCTAGGTTTCTCCTATATGCTAGTAAGTCTGTTCTCACAGTATGCAATTCTGACCCCTCATTATTTTCAACCGGCCACACTACCGAACTCGATGTAAGTCCAATCACACATTCCTCTAACTCCTTAATCCATTCCTCAAGATTGCCAATATTCTATTTATCCCATGATCTTATATAACTTCTCAACTTGCCAAGCTTGAAGTTAATGTCCCGATTAGAAAAATTAGACAAAATCCATCCCCATTTTTGTTGAAGGAAGGGTAAAAAGGCATTGTTCTTCCACCACATATTCAATGATCTAAATGGTTTCTTCTTAGATATCCCATATGCAAAAGATAAGAAAACAATCGGGAAATGATCTGAAAGTGTTGAATCAATAGAAGATAACCTCATTATAGGCCACCAATCCAATACATCACCCACCACTAAAACTCGATCAATCGTCGAGTAAGAATGAGAAGTGGCCCATGTATAATCCCTCTCATGAAGAGGCAAATCATAAAGACTAAAATCGTCTACAAAATCTCAAAAGTGTATCAACAATCTTGTAGTTCTCGCCCCATTTCCCTCCGACGCATGCAAAACTTCATTAAAATCACCACATATGATAAATGAATTTAAGCTTCTAATAATAGGATACAGTTCCTGCCACATTTGCCACCTAATATCCTTATTATTAGAAGCATAGACACAAACCAAATGAACCACCACGTAGCTCGTCGTAAGCCTAACAATAGCCCATCTGTCCTGAGTAATAGAGCCTTGAAATAATAAGGCATTCCACGAGACTATTATTCCTCCCAAAGATCCAATAGATGAAATACAATAGAACTGAAAGTCATTATGGCCCCAGAATCTACGCAATACTGGCACTAACACTACTCTGGCTTTCGTTTCTAATAGAGTAAAAACTTGGAGATTCCATTTCCGAATGAGATTTTTAACTAGCAATTGTTTTCCACCATTGTTTAGACCCTTACAACAATTCCAACTTAAGAAGTTCAAAGACATAATAAACAATAAATAACTGGATAGGCAAATCAGCTCAATTTTTCCTCTATTCTAATGCCTTCAAAATAACTTTTGCGTGTTTCTCTTTGAAGAGCCCTAATTTCTTTCCCACTTTAAGAGTTGCTCTATTTTTCGACATACCGCCTGGTTTTGTTCTGGAGTGGGTTATCACCCTATTCATATTAGCAATATCAAGTCCTGAGGATTCTGTAGCCGAAGACCTTGTAGAAGAAGTACACTATATGTTCGATCCACCAATAAGAATGAATACCTCAGTCGATTAATTATTTCCTGCGACCCTCACCAGAATTGAAGAGGAGCTAGAACTGCCCATGGATTTTAAAGGCTTGTAAACTAGATTCGAACTCTTCCTAGAATCAGTAACTACACCATGTGGACTCGGCTCGACACTAGAGTGGTGTTTGACAGAAATTTCAGCTTCATCATCCCTCAAAGTAGATACCCGAGACACCAAGCTAGGGATTGGTTATCTCAGTTGGGGGAGAGAGTTGGGGACACTATTAGTAAACCCGAAATCACAACCCTTATTACCTTTTCCTAAGACAAAAATTTCAGCTCATTTCTCCCTAGCATAGAGCGGAGAGCTGGGGACACTATCAGTAAACCCAATTAATAAGCCTTTACCTTCACGCTACACAACAAAAATTTCATCACTATTCTTTCTAGATTGTAATAAAGCACCAAGGACACTATTAGTAAACCCATCATTGTCTTCACGTGGTGGGACAGAAATTTTGGCATTAGCGCTAAGGACACTATTAGTAAACCCACTATTCCCTTCTCGCGAATCGACAAAAATTTTGGCATTCTTATTCTCAGTTTGTAGAATAGTACCGGGGACAGTGTTAGTAAACCCACCTGAATGAACACCACTAGAGTTGATAAAAATTTCAGCCCCCCCATTATCATAGGGAGGAGAGCTAGGGACACTATCAGTAAACCCATATTGACCTAGAACATTGCATTTGACAGAAATTTTAGCTAAGTCCTTCCTCATTAAAGTAGGGAATCTGGGGACACTATCATTCAACCCAATAGCAGAAGTAAGAGAAGACTCATTTGGATTCCGTGCGGACGAGACTAGTTTCTAATCCTCCGGTTGGCACGTAGAGAATGTAATTGCCTGTCTAA